>VWZN01018322.1:182021-192697 GCA_013396955.1 Regulus satrapa
CTCCGCCCGCCCGCCCTCCTTGCCTGCCGCCGGCACCATGGTGGACAGGGGCCCCTTGCTGACCTCGGCCATCATCTTCTACCTGTCCATTGGGGCGGCGATCTTCGAGGTGCTGGAGGAGCCCCACTGGCGCTCGGCTACCGACAACTATAAGCGGCAGAAGACGGAGCTGCTCAAGCAGTTCCCGTGCCTGGGCCAAGAGGGGCTGGACAGGATCCTGCAGGTACAGCGGGCGCCGCCGGGGCCGGGGCTGGGGCCGGGGGTTGCCGGCGGCAGCAGCAGCAGGAGCAGGAGCAGGTGCTGCCGGGCACCCTGGAGCGGAAAAGCCCGCGCCTGTGGGCGGCCGGGCGGGCTGAGGAGCCAGCCGGGACCCAGCGCCCCCCGGCCGTGTCTGTGCCTTCACAAAGCCCCGTGCCGAAAAGCTGTCCCTCGAGCGGGAGCGTAGGGGAGCCTCTTAATCGTTCCTAACTAGTTAATGATGGAGCCTCTAAGTGGGTCCGCGTTGTTGGCGTCTCTTTCCCTCTGAGTCCTAGAGGAGCTGCGGGCTGATCTCAGCGTTAGCTGGCCGGCCCGGAGGTGCCGCCCGCAGTGTGCTCCCGCCCGCTGCTGCTCAGCCCCGCGCCCGTGAATGCGGCTCTTGTTTTAGCACCCGGGCTGGTTCCTACTGCCTCCTCAATGGATGTTGTGTTGGGAGGAAGGGAGGGTGAAGCTAAGTGTCTCGATCCTCTTGTGTTCGGTCTGATTTTCTTCCCTTTCTCTTTTTAAATTTCTTCTCCTGTTAAATGCTGGAGAGGTGCCTGGGGGTCCCGGAGGTCAGTCGGGGTAACCGGGAAAGGGTGCACGGCTCGCACGGAGGGATGCTCGCAACTCTTGCGCTGTAATACTCTATACTCTACTTTTTCCAAGCCGTAAGGAGTTGATAATCGTCCTGTCTCGCTCATCTGGCAGAATGCCTCTTCAAAACTAATTATTAATCGATAGCGTGTATTAAATCTGAGAGCAATATAAACTTAGTGCCTTCTTATGGATGTGGAATCCATTAAAATGTCGTGGTAAGCATTAGTGAACTATGAAACACAGGCTGCCCAGATATGTGGGACAGAATGAGCCATTTAAGACTTCTAGTTCAGAAATGTTTATACCGAGTAGATTTTCTGTTCATAATATTTTGGATTTTTGAAAAATATTTTATTTTCAAGTTCACTGAAAGTCTATTAAAATGCTCAATACAGAAAAAATGGCTAAGTGGCTCATTAGTTTTCTTGGTGTAAATGATACTGTGCAAGGTTATAAGAGTACAGGTTCTTTATCCTAAAAGTTTGTGGTTTAAGTTCCCTTTGTTCAGTTGGTGGCTTCTTTCTGTCTGCTTCAGATAGCAGAGCTTTCTGGTGGCAGTGGCCTTATTGTTATCATCGTAGTGCCCTGTTAAATGTCTTAGTGGTATTTAGTGGAACAGGTGGATGGATGGAGGCTTGAACCTATAAAGAGATGTTGGAAAGTTAAAGACATGCAATGTGTTGGAGTATGTTTTTGGTGTTCTGGAGTCATAGTGAAGTCTTACTCTAGATTATAACCCAAACCTGTTTGAATGTTCTCAAGAAAAAAAAACCTTGTTTGGATTGGCATGTGCCTGGCATGCTTAACTTGCTACAGACATAGTGTGGAGTCTACATTTTGCCTCAATTTAGGATGAAAATCAGGTTGATATGAGGAAATCATGATGGCATTTTTCATTTGTTTTCTCCCATGTCTATAACAATGAATCCTGAAGTGGCAAAAAGCTGAGGGTTTTTTGGTTTTGGTTTTTTTTTTTTTTGGTTGGTTGATTTTTGTTTGGTTTTTTGTTTGTTTGTTTGTTTTTGGTTTTTTTTTCTTAAAATACAAGATTACAGTGAAAAATGTGGAGGGCCTTCCATCTTAAGTACATTAGCCCCTGGTGATAGTCTCATATGTGGTTTTCAGGTTTCCCACTGCAGTTCTTCCAATCATATCCTACTTTCCATGTCCAGTCTTGCTGGTCTGATGATCCCACATAGGTATTCTGTTGTCATCCTAAGCTCAGGTTAGCTCAAATGTAAATGCCTTTGTTTCACTCTTATTGGTAGTGGCAAACTTTATACTGCCTGCTTTCCTTTAGACTTCTAGTTTTGTGCTTGTTTGTATTCAGCTTCTCTGTACGAAGTGATGGGAAAGAGGGGAGTGTGTCACATCTCACACAGGACGATGGCAGGTTGAAATCTAACCTTGCTGAAGCTGTGATGGGGGAATCATGTAAGGGCATCAGGATTCTGTCCTAAGTAAGCTGTGAAATATATCAGAAATAGTCTTTGTAGCTGTGCTTTTTCAGCCATTCGATGCTGCTTCTGTTGAGTGCTGCCAAATCTTTAAAGCATTGCTAGCATCTCTTTCACAAATCCTGATCAGCTTCTCTTATTAAACTTCCAAATTTGTTCTTTTGTAATAAATCCAGAACATTGTTGATTTGAAAAATGGGCTTTTAACGCCTTCCCACCCATCCTCACCCTCACTTCTGTCTTGTTCCTCTGAGCCTCTTCCTCTGGCATCTTTCATGGACTCCCTAAACTTGTTCTTGGGATTTTGCATGGTTTAACTCATTTTTCTGCTGTTGTCTCTTTTTTTAATAGGTGATTTCATCTTGAAAACTTTTCTTTCACTCTCTTTTTGGTCTCCACTGATACTTGGGTGACTTTAGAGAACCATGTTGAGCCGTTTGTTTCGAAGTTTGCTGTTACTTCTCCGATGTTCTGTTTAAGACCCCCGTTTAAAACATACTGGACAAACTTCTTCAGCAAATATCACCAACTGTAGAATTTTAAATGGGTGTTGGTAAAATGAAAGGGTGCCAAGAAATGTTCAGGTTGAGCTAACAATACCAATTTTGTTTCCAGAAGCAGCCTGAAAGGTGACAAGGACTGACTTATTCAGAGATGGGTCTCTCTGCTGCCCTTGTTCCTCACCCAGGTTAGCTCGTGTGTTCCTTTGAGCCTAATATTAGCTGTAAGTGCAACGAAAACTGTGTGGAATGACTACAAAGCTAGATCTGTAACGTTGATCTTGAGCACTTAAAAAGACAAGTAGGTTATCAGCACAGATTCTCAGCTCATGTACAGACCAGCATCTCTGTACCAACAGCTCAACTGATTGTTAAAGTGGACTGTATTTGGTCAAATACTGTCTATAGTTTATATTGTGTAATAAGTTTCACAAGTATCACAGTAGAAATACCCGACAATAAATGCTTACTGAAATGTGTTTAACACGCTTGCAGAAATTTACAAGCTGAGTATTGTAGGATTTGCTGGATAGAAAGCCTTTTCCCTCCACCCTGAGAAATGCCCAAAAATAAACCTGCTTAAAAGCAACTTTTAGGAATCTCTTGTGTGAGGAATCCATTTGCTTTTGATTGTTGAGAGTACCATACTACTTATAACTGTACAAGGTAAAGAAGGTACTTAAACACTTCTCAGAGTAAACGCTACATTGACCCTGATTTTAGAGATGACTCACCCTGGTCAATGTACAGGCTAGTTTCTGCCTGTCCATGTTCTTCTGGGTAGAGCTGATTGCTCAAATATAAATGTGGTTGAGATGCTACTTTATTCACATTTTTTAAGCCTCCAAAGACCCTCAATCACACCTGTGTGTTGACACAAGGAACTGCGTAATGTCCTGTCTCTATGTACGATTACTTTGGAAGAGAAATATCTCATAGCTCTTTGGAATGTATGCAGAAATTAGCATTGTTAGTATTAATGTCATTATACCATATTTATCGTAATTGTAGAATCTTAAAAGTAATGTAACAGCTTTGTCTCTTGATAAAAATCTGTGGCTTGTCATTGCCACTTGTTTCAGTGGCCTCAAGTCCTGGGACTCTTTAGGAAGGGCAGCAAAGCAGGGATCCAGTGATGACACTTTTATTTATCCTGTTGTAGGAGGGAGTTTTGGAAGACTGAACCAAATAGAAGTTGATTCAATCATTTCCCTCTTCTCCAGTTCCTTACTTTTACTCTTTATTGCTTCATCCTCGTTGTGAAACATCAGCTTAATGATAAAGGAGCTATTCATGCAAGGAGCTGCCCTCTTGACCCTCATGTCTATTCACATGGGCAAAGGTTTACCTACCCTGAGCCACGTCTTATTTACCGGGAAATCTTTCACTTGCCCACCAGAGTCATTGAAAAATGATATGCTTTCCATTGGTAAACATCAAGGCTAGTGAAAAGAAAGGGAATCATTTGCAGATGAGTGAAAATGGTTACTTTCAAAACAGCAATAAAATGGAAAGAGAAACTGCTGTCTGTATTTAAGGGAAGCAGACGAACATAATGAGTATTAGAGCAAATAGTTGACGACTTTATCTGAAAAACAAACAGGCCTGAGAAATAACATTAGAAACCTGAATGTTTAGATTTACAGCCCAGTGCTGTGAACAAACATTTTAGAGGACTTTTAAGGATAGCTTTTGGACTATACATGGCACATGGTTTATGCTAAAGGAAATAATAGTTAAATGGATCAATAGTAGTTTCTTCCCTGTTTTTTAAAGTGTCTTCACTTTTCACAAATACCTACAGGTGCATTTCCAGGATTTTGGTTCGTGTTTGAAGATGGTGAAGCTTGCTTCTAGATTTGAATGTTCTTGGAATTTATCTTAAATTGTGAAAATTTAGGAATTTTCTCTGATTCCAAACATTGTCACATTGCTTTATTTTCAAGCTGCTACCTCAAGGTTTAAATCTATGTGCAATACTTTTGACAGTCTGCAAACTAGTTTTCTTAAAAACTTGAACTAGGTTTTCACTGCTTTGTTCAGCATTTAACAGAGGTAATGGCTTTTGCTTAGGCTTTGTAGAGTGATTTGGTTTTCAGTGTAAAATTAATAGGGGGATCTTTTTCATAATATTTTCCCTTTTTTGTGCTCTTCAGGAGACGCATAAATGAGATTCTAGACTTACTTGGGTTTATTTGTTTGCTCTTTACCTTCCTGATCCCTTCCACTGAAAATATTGAAGGCAGGGTGGATAAATAGGGGACTGAATTAACTATCTGGAATGCCAGTTGACTTGTGTCTTTCAAGGCTAAGCCTTTTTCATAGGCTGAACAAAGTAAAGCTGAGCATCTTTCAGACAAGGACAAGTGAGTGCCAATGAAGCAAAGTTGTTAACTACTAATATCTTTCATATAAGAATTTAACAGTGTAAATTAAGGCTTATGCTTGTGAAAGAGGTACTCCTAGATTTTTCAAATTTATATCTTTAGTTATGCATCCTCTACATTCAACAGGTGCAAACTGAGGTGAAGATGTAGGGCCACTGTCCACAGCTGATTTAAGATGCCTCAGAGTGAGAGTTATGGATTTTGTCACTGCAGCATTAGAAAAGAATTGAGGACAGGCAGCACAGAATCATTTAGGTTGGAGACCTCTGAGATCATAGAGTCCAACCTTTGACCGAACACCAACTTGTCAAGTGGACCCTGGCACTGGGTGCCATATCCAGTTGTTGAACACCTCCAGGGATGGTGACTCCACCACCTTCCTGGGCAGTCCATTCCAATGCTTAACAACCCTTTCTGCAAGGAAATTCCTCCTGATGTCCAGCTGCATTACCCCACAGCTTTTCTCTGTGTGTTTCTACACATAAAACTGAACGTAAGCAGGCATGCTTTTCTGTTGTGTTTTTTTTTTTTTTTCCCTGTTTAACCATTAAATTGTTTGAACTTTCTTGGAACATAGTTAAACAAAGCTGATAGTGCATACACTGCAACTCTGCTGATGGAGCAATAGCAATCGATCATAATTTTTTGCTACGGGCTTTTCCTTTTTCCTGTTACGAACTTAATCCTGGAGTGTCCCTAGTATGTTGTCCTTCTGTTACCTTAGAACTGAATGTTTGTGTTACCTTACATGTTACCTTCTGCTGCTAGGTGTGTTTTTGGCAAGTTCTGCTCTAGAGACCATGGCATGCAAGCAGTTTTGCAAGTTACCAGCAGCTTGTCCTGTGCTTCGGTTCATATTGTATATATAGTTTTTGCAAGATACCTTCTGTAGCCAGTGAAGATACAGTGTAAGGATGACTTCGTATGGATTTCCTTTTTAAAGGAAATTTCCTTTGTTGTTTTTGCTATTAATACGAATTAAACATAATTAATTGTTTTGCTTTTCTCTGACTTTCAGAACAGTTATATTCCTTGCTGGTAGTGCAAGTAGATGTCAGCATAGTAATACACAACCCAGAAACTAACTGGATTACAAGTGACAGTAAATAATCTGATCATCTGGGGAGCACTTTGGTGCTGTGGAGCTGCTGATCACACTGCCTATGATTTGCGGAGGTTTTGTTTTGTCCTGGCACTTGTTTGATTCTAGGCGTTGAATACATATTAATACGTAGTTAAATTTCTTCCTGGTGTAGGTTGGAATAGTAGTATGTCTTTGGGCTTTTTCTTTAGTCCAAACTGAACTCAGATCACAAGCTGAGTCTGCTCTGTTCTATGTAACAAGATGTGGTAACAAGACAAGTGGAAGAGTTGCACTCTTCAGTTAAATTAAAATGCCACTTGTGGTCACACCGGAAGCACCTGTGGTGCTACAGACATAATCAGGAGAGCCCCTCTGTGAGGCCGATAGAACTTTTAAACTAAACATCTAGTATGTACTCTGCATTTTTGCTAGCTCTGTCTGCTGTAGGGATGCCTTGGGCTTGAAGGAGCTTTGTCTTCCTTTATTTTCTGTCTTGATTCTGTCAGGTCCCTTATCGGCACTGCTGGTTCTAGCATTGCTAGATCTATTCTGTAAAACACTTAAGTTCTTTGGCAGGGAACTTCAGGCTGGCTGTTTGTTTTCTTGTCCTCCCATCTTATATTATCATGTCTTTATATTGGAGTTTTTAGATTTTTCTCTGTTAGCTATGTACTTACCAACACTTGAATTGTAGGCATGAGAGATTGTTCCTAGGCATGTATTGCCCTAGTAGCTCTGTTTACAGTCAAATCAGTAAGGAAATTATTATTTCTCCCCCCCCCCCCCNCACTCTTGGGTGCAAAATAGTTTCTGAAATGTTTTAAAATCAAACCTCATACACTGATTTCCTTAAGAGAAAGAAATGTGAGTGATAAAAAGGAAGTAGGAAACAAATAATTGGTTGTGTTTCCTTTTCTAACCGTATGTGTATCTGTAGTGTTTCTCATTATGGACCTATTTTTTTTTTTAAATCTCGGTTGTGGGATCGATTGCCAGATCAGCCATTCTGCCCTTAATGTAAAGGTAGACACAGATTGTGGTTGAGCAAACTGGTAAATACTAAATTGACTTTGTTCTGTGTCAGCATCTTGCAAGTACTGTAGTAAGCAGTAAGTGTGTAAGCAGTTTCCAACTGCTGAGAAACAAAACCCAGACCTGTGTATCTCTTTGAGGTTGCAAGAGGTGCAAAAATGTTCCAGTTGGATCCATCACAGGTCTCTGAATTCTGATACTTCCTAACAGTGATTTGGACTGCAAAGAAAGTCATAAGATTGTCACATAATGGCAGCAAGTGAGTAATAGCTGATGAACTTGAAAATAGTTCTGCAAAGGGTTATGAAGGTCCTGAGGTAGAAAGCGTAGTCAGATATGATGCAGTATTTTTAATGGCCTGGGTAAAATATCAAATTATCAGTGATCATTTTGGCCTGTAATGGAAGTGAGGTTGATGAGTCTCCTCCAGGCACCAGAGAAACGGGGGAGGTGTTTGGAGCCAAGCAGCTGAAAAAAGAGAAGGGGTCTAATCAAGCTTACTGTGATATTGACTTCTGCCTTGGCCTTTCTTGCTGGAACACCCAACCTGCCACTCTTATAGCTCAGCTCTTAGAGTTGCTCTTAACTAGCTACAGACTGTAATGCAAATATGTTAAAATCAAGCTAAATAGTTGATCTGTGATAACTTGCCAGTTAAGGCTTCAGGCCTGTCTAAGCGGTGTGTACGTGACTGCAGAATGACACAGGGCAGTCAACACTTGCCTGGCTGGCACAAGGGTTTTTGAAGGGCACTGGAGTTTAAGCTTCACTCTTATTTCTATCAGTGCACTCTGAAAACTTTTCACCTGTGTCACTATCAGTTGCCCTTTAAAAATACCACTTGACTGCTTCCAAGTTTTTTATGGCTTTTTAGGTGGAAGGCATGGTAAGAGAGAGAGAGAGCAAAAAATTTTGAAATTGCTTCTGTTTAGCAGCAAACCCAGTAGTCACATTTATTGTGTTTCTGCGTTATTTGTTGCAGTAATACTAGATTTCCAGGTAGTGTCTTAACTGGACTGTGACTATAGGATAACAGTGCTTTTTAATGAAGTTGTTACATAGTCTCTGCAAGGTCCGAAAGCTGTCAACTTGATTAATGAAGTGAGAATAGATGTCTTTATCTTGTATTTAAGGGAAGTAAAATATATGTCATACTTTGAGAGTGCCTTGGCTTTATTTGCATGTTTTAATAATACTTGTTCAGTTCTGCTGCAATTAGAAATTCGGTTATTTGGACAGATGTCCTCACAGCTGGCTGCTTCTTGTCTTCTAGTGGAGAAACATTGTCATAAAGTAGTTTCATACTAGACATTGACTAGGTGCTTTCAGCTGAATTCTGTGCATCTTAGAAAAAACGTCTCTCTTATTTGAGGTAACTGCAGCTTTTCTGTGGTTTTGTGAGCAGCTTTTAAGCTTGAGGGTCCTCTACTTAGAAATGTAGGAGTGCTTCCTCTGTCCCAGCTTCTGAGAAGGTAATAGATGCTGCTGAACAGTCACAAATGTCAGTTGCAGGAAATCCGGGCTAGGAAGGAAAAGAATAACAGAAGACAACAACTATGCAGTTGATCCCTCTTGCATTTAATACAGTAATAGCAAGGAGATGACAAAGTGGCTTTCCTGAATCCTCAGGGATGGGACAGCTGAGAAGTGACAGGGCACAGAGTCTGTTAATTACCTGCCACACATCAGTGCTGTACATTACTGTCTGCCTGCAATTTTTCTCCTGAACAGCAATTTTTAGCTGTTCAGGGGAAACCTGCAAATGTATGGGAAATTCTGTGAATCTGAAAGTGTGCGTGGTTTGGTGGTCTTAAAGTGGAAAGATTTTTCAGGTGACTAAGCTTACCTTTTCAGTTACTTAAAATCCTTTCTACAGGATATATACAATTTCTAGTTTACCAGTGGAGTTTGATCAGGAACTAGATGTGGTACAGGACTGAAAAGATTATTGGAGAATTCTTGAAGCAGTATCCGTTCTGCTTTTTGTTAGTTAGTGGTTGGAAGCTCCCTTGGTAAGAAAGCCTATTCTGTGTACTTATTAGTATAGTGCCAAATGTATCAAAATAGCAGAAAATTGTGTTCCAGTGCATGTGTTGTGAGTGTGGTTTTTAATATTATACAGTTTCTTGGGGGGGGAAAAAACGGGGGGGGGGGGGGGTGTTTATATGTTGACACAACTGTGTTTAAGAAATACTCTAATGCACAGCCAGCTCTTAGCAGCAAACTGATGTTATTGCTGGTCTAATTTGCTCACGCAGCAGAAGAAATACACTAGGCAAACCAAGCTATTACAGGTCTGAGAGTGTCTAGGTCAGACTGTTTCCTAGTCTGTTATCTCAGTTACTGATCACACTTCTTTCTAGCCTGCTATAACTGTGCCAGCAGATCTTTGTATTTGAAAACATTTGTTCAGAGCAGCCTCCACTCTTTCCCAGTCATCCTCAAAGATCAGTCTCGAGTTAATCTAGTGCTGAAGAGATTTATAGTAACATAAAAACGTTTTATTTTGGGTTAAGCCCTGGGTAAAGCTAAATACATAACAGAAATCTCAAAGTTAAACGCAACACCTTACTGTTCATACAAAGCATCCCATCCCTGTTGACATTGGAAGCACGCCTTGCCTTGTCTCCTCCTCCTTCTGCCTGGTACAGGAATGATACAGGGAGATAGACTAGTGTGGTTGAGGTTATGTAAAAGTTTTGGTTGACCCCGGAAACCTGGTTGTTTGTTTGGCTTAACAAGGTGGCTTAGTGAAGGTACTACCATAAATAGTTAATAGCCAACCGTGTGTCTTTTTCTTGTTCCTGTTCTGTAGTTCAAAAGTCTACCTGATTAAAATGCTGTTACAAGTAGTACTCCGCTCCACCCAAGTCTGATCACTTCCAGTTTTTTTTATTTGATGCTGTTGGGACAAGCAAGATTTTTATTCTAGCATGTGTAAGTAAACTCACCAAACTGTCAGACAAGTAAATGAGATGTGTGATGCTACTAGCATGCTTCGGCAGCAGCTTCTAGCACATCTTCAGAGAAACGAGATCTTTAAAGTTGTATTGAAATTTGGGGATGAAATACAAAAGGGCTTGTGAAACAAATGTCTGTTTTCCTCCTAGTGCCTAAGAAACTGAACAGTTTTCAGAGTGTTCTAAACAATTAACTTTCTGTAAATTTCTTAACCTTAAGAACCATGCATATTTTAATGCATGGCTATAAATGGGAGAGAATGCAGTATGCTGTGTTACTTTATACTTCTATTTGCTCACTCATGTGAAAAGCTTATTGGTCCTCTTGTAAGCAAAGCTGTCAAGCTTGGATCACTTGTGTTTTGACTTGTCCCAATTAACTATTCTTATACACTGAGAGCATGGTGAGTTGGGGGGGG
>VWZN01018322.1:192742-260231 GCA_013396955.1 Regulus satrapa
CCTAATTTTAAACTCAGTTTCCTCTTCTACTTCTCCTGTGTAATATCAACATTTTCTGTCCAACCCCTCTGTGTCTAGTAAATTCTTCTCAATAAGCTGTGTTTTTATTGACAATAGGACTGTTTTGGTTTCATTTAAATCTACTTAAATCAATTGCAACTGAACTGAAATGTATTATTTTGGAAACAGACTGCTGCATCTGCTTATGCAATCGGTACCAGCTCTGTTGCAAGAGTATTATGAGTCTGGTGCTAACCGTGCCTAACATAGGTCACCAGCCGGTGTGAGGACTTGATTAAACTCATGACTCTTCTGTTTCCACTTTCTTATCACTGAAAAGGGGACAACAGCATTTTCTAAAACCCTTCTAAAGGGGAGTTGGCTACATTAGTCGTCACCATGTATGTGTTCAGATAGGAAGGAAACCTAATCTGGTATTAGAGATTATTCCCGTGTCTTAATTTCAACTGATGTAACATGAAAGTTGTTGAATATTTTTTTAATTTTCTTTTTCTCCCTCCAAGCCAAAGTGTGTTATAAGCATATTGGAACAGAAGCCCACAAAATTAAGCTATACTAATGAAAGCTATGACACAGTCTGATAGGTTTATTTCTGAATGAAAATGACTGTGCGCCAATGAAAAGTGAGGACGCTCAGCATCTGCAGAACAGCTGCAGTTCTCATGCAGCAATAACCTCTAGCTAACTTGTCTTCAAAGAATGTCTATGTGGAACTCGGGAAAGTGAAAAGGAAACATTTCTATTACTGCGTTAATCCAAAGAGCAAGGGAATGCTGGTAAAGCACTGAATATGCTTTTCATCAAAATAGTTTATTAAGTAGTTCATAAAACTGGAATCTAGTCCTGAAATTAACAGGGGGAAAATCTGTACAGACTGCTGAATTCTGTGGTCATGATCTGTCCAAAAAGCCAGATGCCTCTTCAGAGCAGTTGGTATTTACATCCATTGCACATAAATTGAAAGGAGAAATAAAATTATGCAATGTTAGTTTTGCTGAAGCATATGATCTGCAAGTATCACAAATAATGTAGCTTCAGTATATAATTCTGTAATGACAAAATAGTTCCAGTTAACCTATTTGCTGAATTAAGAGTTTCACTTATTATTTAACTGAGCAGAAAGTCACAAAAAGGAAATAACCTTGTTGATCTTTTTTCCATTAATATCCCTCACATTGTTTGTCCTATGAATTATGACTTATAGGAAAATTAACTGTCCATGCTATACATCACACACATGCAAGTCTTAAACAGTGTATGCTGTAAAAATATTGACATGCCTCCAAGAGGTTATTTTCCCTACAGATTAGACCTTTTTTTCCAAAGGAAGCAGTAACACCTATTTGTTCTGCATAATAGAAGTAGAACTCCAGTTGCTGAAATTGTTTTTTATGGACTCTTACCACCTAAATCTCAATGACTTCATGCTTCACTCTAAAATAGAAACAACTCCAAAACATGGGGGATTATTTCAGAATTAATCAATTCTCTCATCACAGTAGTTTACCCCTAGTCATCTTTTTTACACATCTGGACTGGGAGCATCAATCAAGCCTAATCAAGCATGTTGTTAGCTAGTCATTATGTCAAAGAGAAATTAGCAGCAGGACAGCAGTTAGTTGGTAGTGAGGGAAAGCTTTATTCATTCAACTGTAATGGTTCAATTTGCCAAAACCCCTCAAAATTCACCATGTACCATCTTACAACTGCTCTGTTTCTGATCAGTGGTGTTAAGTTCATTTTCTCTTCAAGGCTTGATTGCATGCTTGATTTTGTGGTATAGAAAGAGCAACAAATATTTCCAAAGACCTGACTTCTCTTATTTTTCTGTCAATTCACATGAGCGATGCTGGCTTGGCCTCTATTTGCCTTAGTCACAAAGTGTGCTTAGGTCCAACCCTGTTTGGGCTGAACATCCTTCTGTGATTTTATTCTTGAATTTTAGTGCAGGAAAAATGAAGCCTCAGATTTGGGGCATTCCTTTCAATAAAGGTAGTTTGGGGAAGTTTCCATGAGGATGGAGAAAGGCAAAACATGAAGACCATGAAATCAATAAGCATTATCCAAAATCATGTCTGGGCAGACTACAACAGGTTTTCACAAACACTTATGTACGCAATGTGAGGACTTTTTAGAAAACACATATGTGTGTTTTGACTGAAAATGTCTTATCCTGCCTATTTTTAAAACACTGTTTTGTAAAATAGATGCTTATGATGGAAAGCTGAAAAGAGAAATGTAACTCTTGCATTGCTTTTTAAAGAACAAAAAAATTATAGAATGGTTTGGTTTGGAAGGAACCTTGAAGATAATCCAGTTCCAACTCCTTTGCCGTGGGCAGAGACACCTTTCACTAGACCATGTTTCTCAGATTCATGTTCTGTTTCCATTGTCAGATGGAATACTTGCATGCAAAATTTGGTTAATCTGAAGGGGACAGCTCTTGTGTTATGTCTGTAGCTGTAGACGTAACAGCCATCTGTAAACCTTCAGTAGAATAGCACTTGGTACGAATAAGTTATCATTACAAAATCAGTAATCTTGACTTGTACTTCTTTTCAATGTGACCTTAAGATAATGCACAAAGTCAGTAGGGAAATGCATCCACTTTTTAGAATTGTTAATATATTCAATAAAGGAAATTATATGTATTCTATATGGCTCAAACTTTACTTAAAGACCTTCTTGGTAGAAGTCTGTCAGGAGAAAAAGTAAATCAAGCTCATGATGCAACAGTATTAGTCTTCTGTATATCAGTAGAGTTGTCTCTTTCCAAATAATTTGTTTTGTTCTTCATCATTTATCTCTTCGGCATTTGGCATTGTGTCCATCCTTAAGGAAAAGCTCCTCCATGCCTTTGAATGGAGCCACAGAAAATGGTAAAGGAGTGAACACTTTCTCCCAACATCTCTCTGAAGGACTCCTCTCTTAGTAAGAGCATTTTATTAGAGGAGAAAAATATGCTCCCCGGCGCACTATAGTAGTAATAAGGATTCCAGATCCAAAATCTTACCTCTAACACCACATTGCAGAAATACTTATATTAGCTAAACTAATCACTGCTAATCTGATCTTGGTTTAGGCAGGGAGTTTCCTATACACTACCATGCTGAATGCTTTGATTAACAGCTATTGCCTGGTTGAGAGCCTGTTTTAATTTGCAGCTTAGTTTCACTCAGGCTTTTGTTGTTGTTGTTGTTGTTTATTCTTATATCAAACCAGCTTTTTGTTTGAATAGTTTTTCTTTGTGGTGTTGCACTATAGTTTCTGATACAAGTACAAAGAAAGCAACGCTATCTCCTCTCACCCTTAATTTTTGCTGTACAACTGGCTTATCTTCTCTAAATAAAATTGATGACAGAACATACATTGTTCTCAAGGGCAACAAGGTCCAGTTTCAAGATACAGAAGTTTTGGAGCTCTCCTCTTACTGCAGGCTAATTCAAGGAGAATTTAAGTTCACAGCATAGACTGAAGTAGAAAAAGAAACTAGATACATTTTGAACTGTATTTTGTTGGTCTCTTCTCTCTATAATCGAACTAAATCAAATGTTTTTTTCCGTGGTTCTCTTCTACAGGCGAGCACTTTCTGTTATTAAATTGAGAGCCTTTCCTGGAACTACTGTTTCCCTATTAATTTTCAGAAATTGCAAAAGTTGGGAAGCTAGGAGGGTTAAGTATAATCTCCACACATTTGTTTGTCCCACAGGAGATAATTCTCTCACCATTTCAATGGGGATTGTTTCCCAGGATATTTTCCCCTAACTGTAAAACTCTCAGTCTTTGTTCTCCATGCCAAGTGACAAAAAATGTGCACTTGCATCTTGGGAAGCATCATATCCTCAGGAAAGCTCTCTTGATTAGGTTTATTACTTAGCTGTAACTTTCCCTGCAAAACTCAAGCATGTCAATACACTTTGTGATGTTTGTGTCCACCTGGGAGGGAAGGAAAAGGTGGTGGTGCCAGTTACCAGCACTGATTGAGCAGCTAATCTTGCAGAACATTACACAATAATAAGAATGTTTCTCCAAGTAGAAGCAAGAACCTTTTTTAGATAGAGTAGAACTCATTGCAGTGATCAGCATTTACATCTATATAAATAACTTAAATAGCCAGCATGTGAATGTCTGATTTTAACTGGGGGTAGGAAGTGGTGGGTGGAGTGTGTACAGGGGAAATCAGGAGAAAAAATACTCAATCTAGCAAATGCTGGCACTATAGAGTGCTGTAAAATTTTTATCCTCAAGTCTGATGTATCTTGTTTCATACTGCTCGTGCTTTGTCTAATTTTGATCATCTATTCAAGCAGGAATAGCTGGCAGAATTATTTACATTTTCTGTTTCCAAACAGTGATGTGGAATTAATTTATCTATAAACTCACAACTTGTTTCCACTGGGCTATGTCCTGAAGTTTCCAGACTCATAAATATTATATTTAAGCCACAATTGGAGTTTTATGTTTCTTTCAGGTTCAGGCATGTAAAAAGCTGGTTCTTTACATCTCCTCTAAATTAATGATTTATTGCATGAGCTTCAGATAACAAGCTAAAACCAGAGTAGAGCATATATCTTCTAAGTTTGTGTTTAAAAACTTCCCCCCCCCCTTGTCTCTGACTAATGAGAGCTATTTCTGCATAATAAATTGAGATTGTGATTGAAGAGCATGATTTCTGCTGTCTAATATGGGTTAATTAACAGATTGCCTTTCTAAAGGATCACTTAGTCTGATTAAATTTTAATTGAAAAACAAGAAAACAGATGAGCACTTAAAAGACTGAAGTAAGAGTGTTTCTATCTGTGACAAATGTGCATTATCTACTCTCATTCAGTTTGCCAACTAGGAATCATATAGAGTAAGAGGACACAGAAGAAGAGGTGCTTGTGCCTGTACTACTGTCTTTAATGAGACTGCCCTTTGCATCTTAAATCAATTTTCCTCTCTTCATTGCGTTGTCACTGTCAGCAGTTACAGATTAATAAAGCTCAGTGCTTGGTTCCTGTTACAAATTTATCATTTTAGAATTGTTTCCACAGATTCTCTGCATTTGCAAAAACATAAAACCCAGGAGAAAAAAACCCTTGAAACACCCAGATGGGAATTTGTCACTCAGTTCCTTTTGAGACTCAGTCCACTGAAGAACTTCCTGCATTGTTTAACATGTGTGTAACTGGTGCTGTGTTAAAATAATGATGCCAAAGAGAAAGGGTGGAAAAGTGCTGTCTATCTATCTATCTATCTATCTATCTATCTATCTATCTATCTATCTATCAGTGCCTGGGAGAAGGTGTGGGAAAACTCTTTTCCATTTGGCAGAATAGTTACAAAGCAGGTCTATTCTGCAAAGTCAGGACAGATTTTCAAGCCACTAGTCTTAATCAAGGTAGGGAGCTGTGACTATTATCTTTTATGTTTGGGTGTTTTTTTGTTTGTTTTTGTTCTCTTTTTTAATAATGGCACTGTATGTAAACACAAATGCTTTTAAAAAACTTCATTCACCCTTATTTTTTGGAAGGTCCTGGAGACTGTATGCAATAATTAAGTGTGGTGGGTTGACACTGGCTGGATGCCAGGTAGGTATTCACCAAAGTCTCTGTATCACTCCTCTCCACAACTGGACAGGAGAGAGAAAACAGAGTGAAAGGTTTGTGAGTTGAGATAAAGACAGGAAGAGATCACTCACCGATTACCATCACAGGCAAAACAGTTTCAACTTGAGGTTATTAATTGATTTTATTATTAACAAAATCAGAGCAGGAAGATGAAAAGTAAAATAAATCTATAAACACCTTCCCCTCACCCCTCCCTCCTTCACAGGCTTCCCCACTCCATGGCTCAGGGAGACAGGGAATGGGGGTTTACGGTCAGCTCATCACACCTTGTTCCTGCCACTGCTCGGGGAGAGGAGGTGCTCCTCTGCTCTGCCGTGGATTCCTTCCCACAGGAGACAGTTCTCCATGAGCTTCTTGAGCATGAGGCTGCAATCCTCTCTGCACTGCTGCACTGTGGGTCACTCCTCCCTGGATTCAGTCCTCCAGCACAGCCTGCTCCAGCATGGGTCCCTGTGGGGTCACAAGTCTGCCAGGAAATGTGCCCCGGAGTCAGCTGTCTCCATGGGTCTGCATCCTCCAGCATGGGCTTCCCATGGGCCACAGCCTCCTCTGGGCATGCACCTGCTCTGCCGTGGGGCTCCTCCAGGGCTGCAGGTGGGTCCCTGCCTCCCATGGCCTCCGTGGGCCGCAGGGGCACCGCTGCCTCACCACAGGCTGCACCACGGGCTGCAGGGGAACCTCAGCTCCAGAGCCTGCAGCACCTCCTGACCCCCTTCTGCGCTGCCCTGCGTGTCTGCAGGGCTGTTCCTCTCGCATTCTCACTCCTTTCTGCTCAGGCCGCAGTTTCATCTGAGCAATAACTTTTTTTTCACTTCTTAACTACATTATCATAGAGGTGTTACCATCATTTCTGATAGGCCCAGCCTTGGCCAGCAGCACATCCATCTTGGAGCTGGCTGGCATTGGCTCTGCTGCACATGGAGGAGGCTTCTGGCAGCTTCTCACAGAAGCCATCCCTGTAGCCCCCCCAACTACCAAAGCATGGCCACACAAACGCAATAGATTCATTAACACATAGCAAGGATGCTGTTGTTTAAATGCTCTTTGTATTTAAAAGTGATTCTGGGATTGGGTAGTGTGAATTTTAAGAACAGCTAATGTAATAGAACTTCAGATGCAAATAGGAATTCACTATTTTATCCGACAAGCTCTTTCGCAGAGAGATTTTGGAGCTCATGTTGAGCAGTTCCAGTTTGCTTTGGGGTGTGTCAGTGTTCTTCCTCAGTTTTGAGCACCTAAATAAACCCTATAGAAGCTTCCTCAGAATGATACTGAATAGTAAATATTCTCAAGTGTAGGGTATGTGTACAGGATTAAGATGTGAATGTTTTCTAATCCCTCTTTAAACTCAATTATGCCCTTTGAAGGACATACACAGGGCTTCTTTACAGTGTAGTGATGCAGTTATTTAGTCAAGAGTATTTTCTCTCTGGTAAAGACCATTTCTGTGTTTCTCTGTGTTTGGTAGTGTCTTGTTTGGTAGTTTCTTGTCTTTGGTGTTCTTATTGGACAGCCTGTTCTGTGTTGTTTAATCAGACAGATTAACTGCTCTAATCCACAGTTTTCTTCATAGCATGTATTTTAATTACTTTCACTGGAATCTTCTTTGAAAGTCCAGTAAAGGACAAGGTATCCTCCTCTGCTTTCTCCATCTAAATGAAGATAATAAAATATTGCAATAAAACTAGCAAGACTGCTTTAAAAGAAAAGAAGTGCTAGCCACATTGAAGTCTTGGAACAGGAGTTTTCCCACTTAAAAATAAATCAATAAGACATTGTGACAAAATGACTTAAAACAAGACATGTAAAGAAACCTTCTGGGTGTTCTGTGTTCTAAACTAACAGCCAAAAATCATGTCTAGTTTGCTGTCTGTTGTATCACTAAACTATGCAGAGTGAAAACCAGGCATGTATTTACATGCATTCTTTAAATATCAGGCTTAGATGTAGGGACAGCTTTGTATGAAGTGGCATGTGCTGGAGGCTCAATTAGGTAAGAAAAAATTCTGCTTAGGTAAAGGCACAAGTTCCTGATAGACCAAGTAAAGCATAACGAAGGGAAAGCAATAGTTCTGTATGGTTCTGTAATTCATTTGTGCATTAAGAAGCACTGTTGCATGAACAGAATTAAACCCTAAGAAGTTGGCTAGGTAAATGAAGAATCAACAAGATTAGCCAAACTTTTTCTTCAGAGCAAGTTCAATCTTGTATAACCTTTTGGATTAAGTGTGTTACATACAACGCATTCGAACTGTACATATACCTTTTTATTTTGTATGCTTTAAGATACTGGTGGATCATTTAAAGTCACCTGTAGCAAATTTAAATAACTTTCATAATTGCCTTATTAAAAGCACACAAACAAACAAGAACCATTGACACATTGAAGCAGTTAAAAAAAATACTTCAAGTTCATTATCTGGAGACTGAGAAAAGTGAAAATATTCTATCTGTTTTATTGATAGAAGTGTGAAAATATAATCTCATTCTGGATTAAATCTTGCTATTGTTGGAAAAAACTCCTCCCTTGAAATATGTTAATCCATACTTTGCCAGGATTTTTTTCCCCTACTGGGAATTTTCAAAACTTTGTCCTTTGATAAGAGAACTGTATTTTAAGGCTAAACTGTTGATTGAAAAATGCAAAATATGTATGTACTTGCAATAGCACTTGCACTGCATTTATAAAGTGATTGGTTATGACAGCAAGGGGAAAACTTATCCCCTGCTATTTGTAGTTGATCTACATAGGAATGTAAACCTGGGGAATAACACTTGCTTTCCACGTTTGTTTTTATTTTTTCTTTCTACTTCAATTCACAGATAAGGGGGAAGGAATCCTATATACTCTTAGCGAGCTCTTCATGTATTCTTTTGGTTATGTGTGTTACTTACATCTGTCAACATCAAGCATGAAGCTTGTGGAGTTTCCCTTCTTCCAGAAGTGAAAGTTAACATTATTCCCTCAAGGACTACTTCCTATTTTTTGCTTCAGTTTCAAGTTTGACCTTGTGGTAGGTGACTACCATTCACAGCCCCATTGTTCTCTTAGAAACAAGCTGTTTCTGCCTTGGATTCTGTTTGTTAAAACAGACTATATAAGTTCTAGGATTATCAAGAGTCTTGCAGAACGTAGTATAAAATAGGCCAGCTGGGGATTCACTCCTTTATGCTTAGTTGATCTGGAATCAGACTTGTGGAGTCAACTGATGTGCTCTTCACTTAATGTGGAATTTATTAATTCCCACCATCCTTCTCTAGTGCAGGTGCTGCTGACTCATATCCTGCACCTTTTGCCCCAAGCACCTTCCAGCTCAACTCTCTGCATAGGTCAGTAAAGGACAGTAAAACTTTCACAGGTTAGCAAGACACAAGGGTGTTGCCTGTCAGACTGAGACAATGTGGTTCATTTCTCTTATTTTTCTTTCTCAAAAAAGGTCGCAAACCATTCCCCACAGAAGAGAAGTAGGAAATCCAGGACTCAGCTAAAAGACTTCTTTGTACATCTGGCATGGTTCTTGCCCTGACAAACATGAAATTCATACTGCAAACACAGATAATGCTGAGAGGGAAATGAGAGGTCAGCTATCCTAAAGTCCTGCAGGTTCATGCAATCCTGCAGAGACTGTCAAGTGGCGAAGGCAGCCTCAAAGGCTTGTCCACTTGGCCCTGGTCATATTGCCAGCATGATTGAGCTGGAACTCTTGCATCCAAGTGAGCAGTTAGGGTAAGTCTGTCATTACACTAGAGATGGAAGCGAAAAAAGATGGCAGGAACCACAATTGTGTGCTTTTCTGGTGGCTTTGAGCTGTGTGGAAGGGAAGGATGGTTACTACCATCCTTTTGTGAGAACTCTTGCCTTGAGCAGATTACGTATGAAAGGTGCCAGGTGCCAAGTGGCAGAAACATGCATGTCCAGATAGGGTGCTGCTGTTTTGTATTCTAGGCTATGTGGGTTTTTTCTATTCTAATCTTTAAAGAATTTTTTTTCCTTTCCAAGAAGTGATGAGCTTCCATTTCTGTGCACTGACACGTGTATAGCAGCCGTTCTAAAAATGACGTGGGAATAGCTGATCTTTCTCTGCTGCCTCGATGAAATAAT
Organism: Regulus satrapa; assembly: GCA_013396955.1. Lineage (NCBI taxonomy): Eukaryota > Metazoa > Chordata > Aves > Passeriformes > Regulidae > Regulus > Regulus satrapa. The sequence goes on from VWZN01018322.1 coordinate 202,478, forward strand.
TTCACCGTATGTGAGTTCTCTCGGCTTGCTGCAGCTCTGCCACGTTGTGTCTCTGGCTACTAAAGTAAGCAGCATGGCACAGCAAGATTTTCTTAGCAGTACTGCATCTGTCTTTGAGGTTGGAAGAGAGGTAAAAGAATATATAGGTTAATATGAAGTCTTCGAAGAACTCAAAACAGGAAATTTTAATAAAACATTACTTGTGTGCACCTCATATATCTAGACATGAAAAGTAATTGGGGAGAAAGAGTTTTTTATTCATTGGTAAAATCATTAGTTGCATAGTTGGCTTCACTTTCCCCTTCCTTACCCAAAATCCAAGCTGCCAAGGTATTCCAGAGAGGAAAATATTTTCTCTGATGGACAGTATCTTCCATTCAGTTGGGGCACATGAGGGGTGCCAGAGTGAAAGCCAATCACCATCAATATCTACCTTGTTTGTTGTTTCCTCTTCCTCCAGTGACTGAAACTCAGAACAATAGATTATGGTGTTTAGTATTACATTACGTTAAATACATATATGTTGTTTAACAGCTAAACACACAAACGTGCTCAGTAGTTGAGCTATGACAGCTGTAAGCCAGGATTAATGTATTCTAGTTTGACTGTGAATCTACAACTTGATCTAGCTATAAAATACTTAAAAATTCAGACTGTGCCTGTGAAATAGGTTCTGCTATTTTCATGTGCAAGCAGATACCAAGTGCAATATGCCAACAGGACAGAAAACTTCTTGCCATGGCTGCTGTGCTGCCTGTCTGCATGAGTCTGAGGAAGATGTCCTGTCAATCTAGCTGTGACCACCCACAGGCATTTTTCCTTCAAAAGAGTTACTGGCTGAGAGGGTTTCTTTGCTCTTTACATACATGTAATAAATCCTGAGACAATATTATCCAGGTCAGCAGAACTTTGTAATGTATATCTGACCTGGGAGTCTTAACATGTGAATCAGGTTTTTTATTATTGGAAAGATATCCATTAACAATTAAATATGTTTTTATTGCATTTAAAAGTATGATTATCATAAACAGCTGACTGCTACTGTAACTTTATAGCTGGAGCCAGAAAACCTAGATCACTGTAAAACTCACATGGGACAAGTAAAAGGGTGTGCAATTTGCATTGCATGGATTTTAACTGTTTATGTAGTTATAAAGTCACTACGACTCCTTCTAGGCTTTTTGTTCATACAACTGCTTGTAACACTTCACCTATCTGTTTACCCCTCTGCTACTGGATTTGGTTAAAACTGACATCCGGTTAAAGATTAACAGCAGTATACTGTTCATCTCTAGTTTAAATTAAACATTTATTACTCTGGAAAATTTTATTGTGATTGGCTAAATTGTCAGTATTATGCATACCTATGATTAGACAACTACTGCACTTTTCTGGTTTCTTCAAATTGTATAAAAAATTTAGATGTTAATGTGAAAAAAGATTGCTGTTAAAGCTTTTATTCCTTGCAGAAAGTCTCTAAAGTACGTGGTAGATTGTAAGTTCAGTGTTGTTCAGTGCACTACATCTTTACATCCTTGATAAAAAAAAAACTTGAAAAAGAAGCTAAATTACTCCTATGTTCTTTTGGAGTCAGAAGTGAGGACAAAGCCTAGGAGTCCTAGGATGGATTTAGCTTTAATGGATTCAGCTTTTGGATCTAGTAGTGAGCTTCGATTGTCCATTACACTGTAATACTGTTGAGAGTAGGATGAAAGCCATTGGGTCTAATTTCAGGCTTAATAGTTCAATTACATCTCCTTTCTTGTGGAAAAACAGCATTTCAAAAGACAATTGTTCACACCACTGGGAGAACCTTAAAGCTGCCATTAGATCTATAATGTCAGATCCCCGGGGAATGCTTTGAATAATATATGGGAGGCTTTAGCCTCTTCAAAAGAGACCTGGCTCTGAGCATTATCTGGCTGTTCTTCCTGTATTTAATAGGGTGCCTGGGGGGCAGGATATGTTGCTCTAGTTTATATATAACCGGTTTATTGTCTTCTGTCTTCAGTCTGGTGTGTCTGTCTGTCTGGCTACAAGTACTCCAGAAGTTCTTTTTTCTTCCTATTGCTTATTGTCATCAGACCAAATTGTTCCTTACTAGAGTATCTTAAGATTTTCTTGCACTCCTTAACTCTTAGAATAGAATCAATAATGGTGTGTGACCTACATGGGCCAAGACTTCGCCTTGCGATTTTAAAATTTGTTTTGAGAACTTTCTAGCCCTACTCATACACATATGGGGGGGGGTTCAAGTGTGAGATGCCTGAAACATCTGAGAGAAATTACTCTTCTTGTTCCAAGATGGAGAAGATTTAACAATTATTTCCTCTGATACATGATGAGTCCGGAGTTCCCCTGGTCATCAGAGGATTAATAAAAATGTCACCAAAGCCAGGAAACACAAAAGGTTGTATTGGAGCAGTGCTGGGGTTTGTGGGGAAGTGGGAAGGTACCTTTGCAAGTGGAGCATATTTTCTGCTTGATTACTTTCAAATTGCATCCCTTTTTCTACTTGTGTTAATGTCACCAGAAGAGGTAGCAGTTTTAAGTCTGTTTAGCTTTCAACAATAACACCACAGTCTCTAAAATTTTTCTGCTTTTTTCTTTGTCAAGAACCAGAACTGGAGTTGTAGTGAATGAAGGAAAAGAGAGATTTTGATTCTGTGAGGCAAAAGACATTTGACTGAAAATACAGTCCTGCCTTTATCAGTATGAGTTGTCTTGAGGTGAGACCTATGGTGATGTATAAATTATGACTTAGTTATTTTCAGCTTTTGCATTTGGGCAGACCTGAAACGGTGTTTTAAAACTGTATCTTTCAAGATACTAAGAATATTTGCACCACCTACCCTCTTCTTCCTTGCCTCCTATCTTACTGTCCAAAGACCTTTTGGAGAAAGTTTTGTGTAGTTTAAGAAATCAAGCACAGCCAACTTGGGGCATTCTGTATCCTAGCATATGAAAGCAAAGTCATCTCTGACATCAGAGCCTAACAGATTTGCCAAGCAAAAAACACAACTGTGTTTGCTGTTCAGTTGTATAGTGTCCACTCACTTTTTTTTTTTAAGCCAAAAGCTTTAATTATTTCAGTATGGGCAAAAGTTATGCTGCTTGGAAAGCAGCTACATATTTCCCACAGCACCAAAGTTATCTAAGCATGTTTTGTGACCATCTTTGTTCTTGCAGCTGGGATGTATGTAGTGTGTTCAGACTTATTGCAGGCATAAAGTAACTTAAAAGACTGGATTGTAGATCACAGATAATTGTGTTCTAATGGCCAGTAGCTGTGTGCAAAACAGGCACAGGAAGAGGGTGTCAGCTTTGTCTGGAGAATTGTCTGTGGTTCTCTATATACCAAGGGTTTATATAACTAGTAGAGCTGGCCTTCTCCCCCAGAATGTTAGCTGCCTAGCTGTGAAGGGCAGCTGTGTGCCACTCAGTCCAGCAGCTTCTTCCCCTCAGATCTGGGCTGTCTTTAGACCTCCAGACCTCAAATCCTGGCAGGTCTGGACATAATTGTATACACTGGGAAACTGAGCTCGTGAGGTCAGGCGAAGGTGGATTCCTGCAATGAGATAATGGCCCATGACAGTGGGAGTGGGTCTCTTGGAGATCATTTGCTCTGTGAGGAAACAATAAATTTAAAACAAAAATCCAAGTCTGCTTATGGAATGGAAAATGTCTGGAAAACTACATACTTAGTGTAACATTTAGGCAATGGAAGAAGTCAGGGCGTCTTTTCAAGAATAATAGATAACAGATTGTGTTTCTCATTGGTGATTTGGATGTCCTTTGGGACTTTCAGGAAGTTCCTCTGCAGACCATGGCAAAAATGAATGATTAGACTTTGACTGGTTTCTTCTCAGATGAGCATTTTGTGATTTTTTTTTTTTTTAAGAGGAATGGCACTGCCTGCTCTCAACATGCCTGTTTTAGGGGTGCTTCTCACTTGTACACCACTTTCTCATGATAAATGAATGCCTTGGTGAGAATTCTTTCCTTTTCTATCCAGAGCCTGTAGGCTAGGGAAAGACACTGCATCCAGTTTTACACACACTTTGAGTTTATCAGAAGAAAAAAAAAATCTAGTTCTTTACCTTCATTCACTTTCAGTGCTTCTCCTTTTATCTTCAGTAACAGCCTGTGTGTTGAAAGTGCATTTTTAATTAACTTGTTTGCATCTTGTATATGTACAATACATTCACTTTGAGGGCTTTTTTATTACAGTAGGAGGGTGGTGATATGTAATAAGTCTCAAGAATAATTAAGACTTGTGTTAACTTGTGTATGTTTTCAGTAGTGATTGAACTTTGTGTTGAGTCTCTGCTGAGTCCAAGATCAGATCTTATTCAAGTAGAAAGGAAGGAAGGAGTGATGGGGGAAGGAAGAGCTGGTTGTAGTTACCTTTATATGTTCTTGCTAGTTTAAGATAAACATCACATATCATGTTTTTTGCTTTAAAAAAAAAGTGTATATTTCTTTCAGATTTTTAGATATTTAGCTGCAGATAGTTTCTGTGGTCAACAGTTATTGAGGGAGAAATGCAGACAGTAGGTAACATTATAAATCAACATTTGGAGATATCTTCACCTTTTCTGTATATGGGTATAGCCTCAGAGTTTTGTTCTGTGTTTACACTGAAAGGAAAAAAGCAGAGTAACCTGGTAAGGCTTTAACTGCATTATGATGTTACAGGGCAAATACTTAAATAATCAGAGATTTGGTATATATGTTTGTTTTATTCCCTTTACTTTGGGGAGGGTAGAAATGCACCCTGGAATCAGCTGGTTGCGTGGTTTTGATCTACACTAAGTAAGAATTAGTGCTTTGCATTCTTCATGGCATACCAGATTCCAGTGTGGAAGAAACAAAGGGCCTGATTCAAGGACAGTGATTGGAATCCTGCTGCATGAAATTTCTGTGAAAAAAAAAAAAAAAAGTTAATTTTTCTGTCTGTGAAAAGTACAGTTTTACCGTTTACATGTAGATGGTGTGGCTTTGGTAGAGACAGCAGGTGAATTAACATGAACCACATGAGCTTTGCCTAGGATTCTATGACATTCATACCCCAATCAAGCTGAGGCATGTAACAGTGTTTTGAAATGGATTGTAGTTCTGAAGAGGTCCCTAATATTAAACCAAATTCAAGATCTTCACTGGAGGTTAAAGGCTACTTCAGTCTGCAAGAAGTGTTATTTGCTCTCTGGAAGAGATCCTTTTCGTTTAAACTTGTAAGTCAAGTAAAAGTTTATCTAATTAAAACTCCCAATTGAAAGAGCATCTGCATTAATTTTTCATATGTGAAGCAAGTTTTTACTAATATTTTATAAAATTATTGTTACTCAATATACTAAGCCAGCCTTCACAAAAAAACTCGAGATTATTTTGAAAGTATGAGCTAAGGAGGAAAACCTGAGAGAGACAGACACATTTATTTTTTTAGAAAATGTCTAGAAAGATTTTTAGAAGTGTATTTTTTTTTTAGCAATTGCCTTTTTTAGGCTGCTAGGATCTTACAAGATTGATTGTTACTTTTGCCTTACAGATTGTGTCAGACGCTGCTGGACAGGGGGTTGCCATCACCGGGAACAATACTTTCAACAACTGGAATTGGCCTAACGCTGTGATCTTTGCTGCTACTGTGATCACTACAATCGGTAAATATTTACTGTGTCAACCTCCCTAGCTGTAGTTTTCTGTGGGCTCTACTAAGTTTGTACTCTACCATTTCTGTGTCAAGGTAACCACTGAATAAAGTCTCCATGGCTGGAGCTGCCTAAAGTATGTGTTCACCTGCAGATTCATAGAGGAAAAAAATGGGGGGTTTGGCACTCTCTCCATGTGTGTACAGAAGGGAAAAGTGTGCCTTTCCAATAAGTAATGGATTAAAGGTGCTGTTGGGATTGGCTGGTGTTATTCCGGTTGCATTGATTTGTGCACTTCAATTTCCAAATTGTAAAATTCTGAACCAAAAGCATAACAAAGCATTCCATTAAACCTAATATCTAAAGCAAGTGTATATGAGGTTTTTGGATCACTGTCTCGTTACACACACACATCCTCTTGAGCTACTACTAAATTATCAGGGTTCCTGGCTTGCAGAACTAACTAGACTTTTTATCCACCTCTTAAAAGACAGGTGAAGCAGAACAGCTGTTGCTTTTTAAATATCACTACTGATTTGTGCTTGTAAGACCCCATGTACTGGAAGACTTCCTGGTTTTCAGGACTCAACATTATTTGCCTTCTGCTTTTGCAGATGCTACATGGTGTTGTTACACACTTGTTGCACCTACAATTACAAAAAATGCAAAAGAACCTGAGAGGACTGAATGTAGAAGACTTACTGTTAAACCATATGCAGTCCTGTGGTTTTCTTCATTATTTAAAATTCACAATACCCACCTTATATTACAACTTAAAAAAATGTTGAAGTCAGTAACACACCTAAATAAGAAAAATCTGACATAAGTTCAGAAAATAGGCTGCTGATTTTAGAGCCTGAATCTGTAATGCCCTGTTGGGTTCTGTGACCAACAAAGAACTAAATTCATTTGGAATATCTTGCACTTACTTGCCTTTCACTTAACTCACAAGCCCTTACCCTGCAAAGGTACCAGGTCACAAGTTAAATGACTATAGTGGATCTTTCACCTGGGAGCTAGCTTCAGGAGGAATTTTGAGTTTCATTCCATAATAATAAATCAGTTGAGTTTTAACAGTGCTGCTTAAGATTGGGGCATCGTATTAGAAGTTTTGAGATGAGATTTATTTCCTGTTCATCCCATCTTGTCCAGAAAAAGAGGTACAAAATCTAGGGAACCCTTAAAGGGCAGTAATGGAATACTTGTTTGTTAGAGTAGAATTGGAAGGCATCCAGTTTCAGAAGATGAGCAGCTGGAGTAAACGAAATCGCTTTTAGATAGTGAAGTAAGGAGTGCCTGACACAGTGGGAGCCCACACAGTGTTGTTTTGTGCACAGGTAGAATTGCCTTGAATTCTCTTCAACAAGAACAGACGGAGGACATACTTATCTCTTTCAGGTTATGGAAATGTTTCCCCAAAGACACACGCTGGGCGTCTCTTCTGCATATTTTATGGGCTTTTTGGAGTCCCTCTCTGCTTGACGTGGATCAGTGCTCTGGGGAAATTCTTTGGAGGACGTGCCAAAAGGCTGGGCCAGTTTCTGACGAAAAGAGGAGTAAGCCTGGTAAGTCCTTACTTGTTTACCCTTTTAACTGTGTAGTTTTGATGCATGAATTAAGCTTACACTTCTTAACTTGCCTGCTTATCTCGTAGTAAATGGGCACTTGTACAAATACAATTTTTTTCTAAATGGTGTTGTATTTAAAGAAATAAAAGAGGGAATGGGGTCTGTTGTGTTAGTTCTGCAAGAAGTTTAGCAAAAGGAGATCTCATAAAGATTTTTGGTACTACTTCTTACATTAAAGACCTTTTGGACTAATGTACATGAGGCTCCGTTCCACACACGTTTCATTCAAGCTCATCATGAAATGAAAATAAGCTGTCCTGGTTGGCTCCCACCTGCCTGCATGCTAGTGTGAATATTTTCTGCAGTGAACAGTGCAGTGAACCTACTGTAAAACAGTATTTTGTTCTGAGTGATAGGGTTTTGGTTGTTTTGCTTGTGGCATTTTGTTGGTTTTTTTGCTGATGTGTTGTTTGGGTTTCTTTCTTCCCCTCCCTCCCTTCTCCACTGCAAGTGAATTCTCAGTTCTAGATCTGCACAGAAATGGGAGGCAATGCAGGGTCATAGTGCCTGGAGGGCACTTCTTTAGGTCCTGGTTTCAGAATCCAAGCAAGAAATTTCTTAGGTTTGCACCTGAGAAGAAAGTACAGAAAATAACAGTGAAATGCATGTGTATGTGGAGGTTTGTACAGAAGTTGGCATGAGTGACATAGGGAAGAATATAGAAATAGGAGAGAAACATCTTAAAACACTTCTGATTGTCTATATTCAAATGAATGAAAGGAAAATTAGAGGTACTGTTGGCTTTTTAGCCTAGAGTGCTATGTCCATATCCCATGCCAATTTATAAAATACCAGGGACTCCTTAAACTCTTCCAAAAGTGTGAAAGAAAACAGTTAGCAAATAATCTTTTTTGAGCAAACAGAGTTATAAGAATAGGGAATTCTGCCTAAAGGAAAAAAATAACTGTGTTTACTTCAGTAACTTTAAGTGACTTTTAATTATGGCAGCTACATTGTTAGCACAAAACTGAAATATCTGGTACTGTTAGATGATTATTGCTATGAGTGGGAAAAAAATTTTTGAGATCTTTCCCTAACTTTTTATTTTTTCTTCACAGAGGAAAGCCCAAATTACATGCACGGCTATTTTCATTGTTTGGGGTGTTTTGGTCCATCTGGTTATTCCTCCCTTTATCTTCATGATGACTGAAGGATGGAATTACATTGAAGGCCTCTATTTCTCATTCATCACTATCACCACCATAGGATTTGGAGATTTTGTTGCTGGTCAGTAATTGTATTTTATGTATTATTTCTTTATGTGCATAGAGTGGCAATTATACTTCCAAACTCTTTATTTAAAAATAGGTTTTCTAAGCCCTTTTTTTCGGATGGAGCATTCCGTTAAGGCTGGGTACTGATCCAGTGGACTAGATCTGGCTCTTCAGTGTTGGTGTAGACACTTAAGGCCTTTATTGGGTTAATTTGCAGCCAGGTTCTAGAGTCCATAAGTCCTTCTGGTGCCCCAGGTCTGTATTTCAGGCAAGGATGGGAATATCACTGCCCACCATGGAGTTGTGCAGTTTTGAATGGGATCCAGTATACTGAGCAGTTTGGTCCCCTTAAGTGGAGCTCTAAATCTTTCTCTCAAGGAAGGCACCTATATATACATACTTCAGTGTCAGGAAGAACACTTGTAATTTTCAAACAGGAAATTGTTCACTCAGGGGATAAATATGCTTCATTTGTATTTTGTTAGCCCAGTGGTCAGAATACATGTGGCCAAGAAGTGGAAGATGTGGGATCAACTTTTTCTTTCATTTTCCCCACTCTCTATCTCTCTGACCAGTGTTCAAATAACAAGGCTCTTTTAGTGAGGAAGAGAGCATTTCTCATGGTCATAACTTCAAAGATTTATCAGCTGTGAGTCTTCTTTCAGTAATGTTTTTTTTTTTTAATTTCTTGTAGGTGTAAATCCAGATGCAAACTATCATGCGCTTTACAGATACTTTGTGGAGTTATGGATCTATCTAGGACTAGCTTGGCTTTCACTCTTTATTAACTGGAAGGTCAGTATGTTTGTGGAAGTCCACAAAGCAATCAAGAAACGGAGGAAAAAAAGAAAAGAGTCATTTGACAACCATCCTCGGTCTAAAAAACCCCTTCAAATGGGTACCTCAAAAGATGTCAATGTTTTCAGCTTTCTTTCAAAGAAGGAAGAGACCTACAATGACCTTATAAAGCAAATTGGGAAGAAGGCCCTGAAAACAAGCAATGACAAAATGATTATAGTGGAAAATGCCAAACAAATGAATGCCAGTATAGATGTTCAGGTGACTTACACAAAGACAGAGTCATTTGAGTATGATGAGGCTTCCCTGGACATTCAGAATGGTCACATCCTGAGACCCCTCCATGACAAACATATTGGAGACAGCCCTCTAGAAGGAACCATGTTTGTGAACCAGCTGGACAGGATTAGTGAAGAAGAAGGTGAAGTGTGGGATTCCAGAGACTATCGACCCTTAATATTTGAGAATGCCAATATAACATTTGTAAATGAAGATGATGATGAAGAGGAAGATATCTCAGATGATGAGGAAACATCAAAATCCTCTATGGATGACAATCTTGCAGAGGAATCTGAAACTGCAAAAAAATTGGTAAAATTCCCATCCTCTGATGAATCTACCTTTACCAATAATGAGCTAGAACTTTCTGTGCCTTATGAACAACTGATGAACGAATATAATACAGTAAGCAATGTGAAGGCTGCTACGTGAAGCTTGCTGGACAATGGTTATCTGAAAGTGGTCAGTGCATATTGAACATAGAGCAAGGAGAAAAGTAGGTTTGCAGCTTCTCCTGTCTCTTTGAAAACAAAAGCAAGTTCCAAACTAAGAAACTCCGGTATCCTTTTCCCATCTTAAGTTGGCTTCTGAGCCTGTCAGCTTTGCTTTTCTGAAAGACTTGTAAAATAGCAGTTGAATTTGGAGTCCCACTCCTTCTTTGGATTGTATGATTCTTGAACAAAATAGAAAAGACTAGTTAATACACTGGATCTGCTCTGAGTTCATACATTTCATTGAGGAAGTAGTTTGGGAGTGTAACTGCACTGTTGCAAGACTGTTTTGGCCGTCAGATATTTTTGGCCGTCAGATATGTTCGGTTACTCCATTAGCCTTTCACCTCTTAAAACCTGGATTTGAATCCTGCTTTTGCCACAAATGCAATCAAGGGGGTTGCCCATTGTTAAATTGTTACCGCCAAAAATATGGCACTAGCACGCTGTATTTAATGAGAAATTGGATGGAATGCCAGGACACACAGATCTGAGCTGAGGTGTGCTGGTAGACTGAGAAGGAAGCTTCTGAAATATCTCTGTAGAATATGTCAGTGCTTGTCAAATTATAGTGAATTCTAATTTCATAAATAAAATACTAAAATTAAGAGTTCCAAAGGAATGGATCGAGAAGGAGCCCTCTAACAGGGAAGGATCATCTGGGATGAAGCTCGCCAGCTGGGCTGCTAAGCTGCACCTCTGCTGCAGAGCTATCACAGAGTAAAGTGACTGGAAGACTTATTGATCAAAGCGTGTATGAGCACAAGCAGGATGCAATGAACTTTTTTAGTGTTGAAAGTGTCCTTCCACTGTCCATTTCCTAAAGGAAATACTTGAATGAACCTTATACAGTATCTGTGTACAGGTGAAGTTTTATTGACACTGTTCTTCTTAGGAAAAAATCACCTTGAGAAGCACAGATATTCTCCAAATGACCTAATGCCTGTCAGAAGGGACCTGTAGCACTGCTGCTGCTCTGGGCAGTGTGTTAGTCAGTATTGTTGTTTGATGTTCCTCCCTGCCTTGGTACTTCAGACCTGACTTGAATGGGAGATGATTTTTGAAACAGTTGATTACACTTTGTATATTTTTGTTTTGTTTTGTTTTGTTTTTGAGAGTTTGACCTATGTGCGTATACAATGGTTATTCTATCCCACTTGATAGAAGGTTGGGCAATATCAAACCTTGGACAAACTGAGATGTGATTGAGAGACTTCAGGCCAGAAGGCACTTTTTTTAGAAGGAACTTTGGGTCAAAGCTTCTAAAAGTATTATCTTTTTGACTTGAGATGGGCTGCTTACTAGAAGGAAGCATGTCTATTCATAACATGTATGCCTAAATTGTTTTGGTTACCAAAGAAATTTTGGTTACCAAGAAATTTTACCATGCTTTTATTTTTCTTTCTTTTTCTATATCTATGCATTAATGGTGACAACTCTTTCAAATGAGGCTCTTGATTATATGCTGGCAAAAGGTACTGACTTCAGTTTTATCCAATATACTTGGAACAGAAAATAGCCAAGACCTTTAAAGCTTAACATATCAGGTTCTGCTGATCTGTTTGGTTTTAGAGTATTTAATTCTGGTATGTCCGAAAGTTTCCAAAATTCAGTGAACAGTTAAAAGTCGTCTCAGTCTTGCTTTCAGTGTAACACTGGCAGACTCACTAGCTCTGTGAGAAGACCTTATGGAACCTTGCAATGCTAATCTTAAATTGCTGGCTATTTCTGATAACTGCAAATACTGGCTACAGCTTCAGTTGCTGGCCTGTTCCAGAGAAGAAGGAGGATATATGGGAAGCTGGCACTCTGGTTGGATAGCCTTTAGAAGGGAAGTTTTGAAGTTAACTACTGTGAAACACGGGACTGTCTTTACTGTTCTATTTCTTTCCTAGAGTTTCCTACATACATGACATTTTTTCAAAAAAATGTGAACAAAATGACCCAGTTGTAGCCAATTCATGTCCACCTCTGTTATATTAAATAACTGTGGAGTCGACATAAATTGATTTGAATTTAATCTGCAATTTATGGTAGTATTGTTGAAGAGAGATTCTCATTTGCAATCAAATTTTATTATATTTACGTTATTTGTACCAGGGGTGGCTGTATAAATTTGACTTCTGTCTGACAGGAAAGAGAGAAAGGCCATATCAGGATGATTCTTACTTACTTCTAGTAGGATACCTTAATCCCCACTCTTATAAAATTACTCCAAGCCCTTCAAGTTTCTGTATCTGAAGGGTTGTGGTTGACAGCTGTACTTTATAACTGTAAGAAATGTTAGGTAGGATTATGTGCATATTTGCAGGATGCTTGTGTAATCACTTTAGCCTTCTCCTTTTTTTAATATATTTTTTGTTTTAAAAAGTCCACACTAACTTAAAAGAAAATAAGAAAGCACTCCATATAGCTTTTGTTGTCCTCCAACTTGTCTTCCATTATCGATACAAAGATCCAAGTTTTAGTAACAGTTAGAAAGCTGCAGGACAACGATGAGAGAAAAGACTTTTAGCAAGTGTGTAAAATAGAAAAGCATAGTCCAATCTTCATTTAAAAAAAAAAAAAAAGAAAAAAAAAAAGAAAAAAATGCTTTTTAATACCGAAATAATACGACCCAGACACTTGGCTGGGCTGCTTTGGTTGGGAGGGGATGTTGCACACTGGAACCCAGACGTTGTTCTGTGTAGCAAAGTGCACTTGTACGCCAGAGCTGAGAATAGATGCGGTCTGTTTCAGATTATCAAGCGAGATGTGGCTCTCTGGCCTTTCCCAGTGTAGTCAGCATAGACTGTAAGTCTGCATAATAAGTATCATGGGATTTAAAGTAATAGTTTAAATTTATTAAAACAAAGTACAATATTCCCAGTTTTTCGGGGGAACATGATCACACCTCACAAAACTGTTCTCAAGATATCCCACCATGTGCCTTAATGTAATCTTAACACTGGGAAAAAAAATCCTGTTTACACAGGGGCCAACAGAATTGGTCCCGTTGAGCCCTACATGTTTTCGGATTTTTGGAGGGGTTTAGTTGGCGCATAGCTTTCACAGTGGCTCTCTCCAAAAAACTGAACCATTCCCAGGGTTTTTAAAATTATGGTGCCATCTCAGAAATGCCGAAGTGCTAAACAAGAAAACTTTTTGCCTGCCTGTCTTCCACATCTTGTGAAAAGCAGCTGCCTGATGAATCTAAACTAATGTCTTTCTGCCTTCAGATTTACATGTAGTGATTTAGAGGGGTGTCCAGGCTGGATTTTGTTCTGTTCGGCTCCAAAAGTGTCCTGAGTGAATTCCTGAGTGAATTCCCCAGTGCTACCTGACTATGTCTTGTAGTTATTTCAATTATTTGGTCAATCTGGAAACATTTTCTTTGCATGCCAGTTGATTTCATTTAGCTAGGTTAATAATGTTAACAGTTTTCTTGAAGCTGTGGAATTGGTTTTAAGGTGAGACAGATATCTTCCTGGAAGGAGAGGAAAGGAGGATTCTTAAACAAAGAAGGAAAAAAGCTTAAAAGCACATTTAAGGAAGGGATGGAATACCAGTGAAAACTCTTCTTTTTTGACTGTTGCCTAAAAGTAGATTTTATTTCCAGTCACATCATGTGAAGGATGGATTCACTTACTAATTTTGCCAAGATGAGCCAGTACTTTCAATGTTATTCTTTTTTCAAAAATTAAATCCCAAAATATGACCATGGAAGTCTGTTCCTACAGAAGGCCTTTTAAATGCCATAGGACTATATGACCCCATTCTTCATGACATCGTTGTGATGCTACTTGGGTTTGTATTGTGCTATTAAAGCCTGTTTTTACCAGCAGGGCATCACTTTCAGATACCTGTCTCACATAAGGCAGCCTGACACATCTGATACACTGGTACAAAGTCACAGAGGAAATACAAAATCGAAGTGTTAAATTTTTCTGAACTAATGATTTGTGAATCTGTTGCTGGCAACGGATATCACAAAGCATGCAGAATTAAAACCAGACTGATAACAGATCCATGGTGACACATCTGTATATGCGAAGATTTTATTTTTCCTCCAGTTGATCTGGGAGAGTGTGTACAGACAGATGAGGAGAGCAAAAAGCAATGTCTGTTGACTGAACAAAAGAACTTCGTAGACATGTGATTTTTGTGCCTCGTGGGATTCATTCCATTTGTGATGGATTTAACTTTTAAAAATTAGCTTGTCTTTCATATGGCTTTTGACATTTGTGCAGTTCTGACTCTTATCACTCCATAATATGCGTGTCTGTCTGTTCTTTGTTGCTGATTGTCACTGGAATCACACTGTATGTAAATATTTGCTAAGTCTTTGTAAAATGTAATTTATTTTAATATTTTGCAATAAAAAATTTACAATTTATCCTTTCTGTCATGAGAAGAATGGCAGTCAGTATTTCTTTTTACAACTATCTACACTTGTAATGCACCTTACAGATGAGACTGGTCCTGGCCCAAAGAGCTGGAAGGTAAAGAGCCAGAAAAATTACTTGTTTTATGCAAGGAGCTGCCTGAACTTGTGTGGGGTATTGATGACTTCAGTTCAATGGCATCTGGTCTTCAATTAGATACAGCATAGCAAAGTGTTATTCAGTATGGATTTTGGACAGCTGTTGAAAAATAAACTGAAGTTTCTTTTAAGGGCTGTGTTTTATCAGTGGGCCACTTTTAAAGAAGATGCACAGAGATGGGAAGTGTTAGAATTAATCTGTACTGTGATAAAATAAAAGGGACACTTATGACTGGTATCTGAATCTCATGCCAGAGCTATTAAAATATCTGAGTAGCTGTTTGTGAATTTTCTCAATATTTCTAATAGCAGTGCTCACCATTTTTCAGGCTAAATGTATTTGTAGTCCTTCAGCTCCAGCAGTTTCCTTGGCAACACACTGGAAAATAGATGATTAGCTGCCTTAATGGGCAGCAAAATGTGGCTTGGTGATCCCCATGATAGAGATGGAGCCATCTGAAGAAATTGGGACAGCCTCAGCCTGAGGAGGGAGAGACTGAACCTTGGTGTTTAGACAACTGAATTGTTGAGGCATGAACTGGGAAAGTGGGGAGACGCATGGGCACAGGAGTGGAGGGTGGATGCTGTCGGATTTGAGTGAGGGTAGCCAGTCTGCTTTTCCTCCAGCCACGCAACAGGAGCAGTGAAGGAGGAAGTGGCTGACTGGTGACTGATGGCAAAAAGAGCCAGAGAGGGAGATGGCAGTTCCTCATGGAGCTGAGGGCAGCGCATAGCATGGAGTCTGGTAAGCACTCAGTAATATGTATTATCAGCTCCCAGCAGGTCGGAAGCTATTGTTCACCCTCTGCCCTCGGAATTTTAGTAGTGTCATTTATTTATAGAGGGGAGGGTAGCAAGAAGTAGGAAAACAGGACAAACCTGTATCTGTTACACACGCCTGTTCTTATGGTCCATGACTGGCTGCAGGTTCTCTGAACACAATAGCTTAATAGATAGATAAAATCACAGACCAGCTGACACTTAAAAAGCCTGAAATGTTTTCACTGAATGTCTATCGGAGGCCTTTACAGTGCCTGGTGCAACATGATACGAGCAACCTGCTGCTTGTGGACACAGAGAATTCAAACATTTAATTCTGAGAGATGAAGACAGAAAGAGACCAGGATGAGCTGCAGTTCAAGACCAATTTAAACAGAGAAATGCTACTCCATTCAGGGCAATTTCCTGTAGCTGAGCTGAGGTCTTGAAGAACCCATAAGATACTTCTCTCAACTTATGCAAGGAGGTGGTGGAGCTCTGCTACCTATAGTTTAAAGAGGAAGGGTTTTCTTTTTAAATTTGTGACTTGTACCTTGTGCCTGTCAGCAAGAGTTGGCTGGTTTTGGGGTGGTTTTAGTTTGTTGATTTTTACTTTTTTTTTTAACATATTTTTTGCCTCAACCTGCCCTTGGTAACATAACTAGTACTATGATATATAAAAATAAAAGGTTGGGCTGAGAAAATGTTCCTTAGATTTTTACTTCTTTTTGTTTCTTGGAGAATTCCCTTGACCTGCACTCAGACTGGGCCTCCTCCACATACCCTGCCTGGCTTTACTGGCTAATTGTGGCCTATAACCTCATACCTGAGGAAAAAGGGGAAGTGATGGGTGAATGGGAGTAAACCAAGCCCGGACCAGAGTCACCTATCTCACTGAGAGCAAAGCCATGCCATTGCCTCCACCTGGCAGGCCCTTAGCTCTTCACTCAGACTTGTTCATGACTAGGTCCTGTGCAGCCTGGGGTACTTGAACGGGTTGGTGGGGGATATTACCTTTCTTTTTGGCAAATACCTGCTTTTTGCAATGCAGCTGATGCAGCTCCTGCTGACTCGTGGCACAAGGGCAAAGACTTAGGGGCAAAGAGGTGCAATACTTCCCTTTACTGCCTTGATTTTATTCCCAGCTCCCAAGGGAACAGACTCATAAGGGGGGCAAGGGGGGTTGATATTTTGTGGACAGTAGGTGTCCAAGCAGGTGTTGTGCATCTTGGGGTGAACAAAGTAACAACTGTATCTTGGACAACAGGGCCAGCCTAGCACGGGGAGTGGTACCATGTCTGATAGAGGTTCAAAATAGAACACCTGCAAATACTCATCTGACTGACCAAGGGAATGTGCTATTTTACACCAGCAGGGCTTCTCAGGAAAAGGAGAGTTAATGTCGACTGGGGTGCTGGAGGCATTATCCTGCACAGAGGCTCCCTGTAAGACAGGCGTCATGCTGTAGTTGGGACGGCTTCCTCTGATAGCCAAGAGTCCAAGTAGAGCTCCAGAACTCCTTCTGGTTAATAAAAAAATGAGTAGATACATGAAAAAGATATTAACATAATTTAAATAATCTGATTAAAATGCTCTGATAATAATTTCGGAATTTACAAGTTGAACTGAAACAATGGTGAAGTCAAAGAGTTTTAGTTTTCTATTTTTAGAATATTTTTTATGGGATGCCAGAATTTCTCTCCCTCTTGTCACTCCTTGCTGCTCATAGGAAAGAGCAGAAGAGTGTTAACTCACTCTTCATATTTTGATGGTTATGTTGTTTCCTACATGGAGAAAACTGTGGTAATAATACCCTGTCCCCTGTTTTCTCCTTTCTAGGATGGGGCTGCAAATGACAAAGCAGAAAACAATATTGAAAATATGAATTCTGAAAAATTGAAAATCTCTGAAACTGTGAATTTCTCCTCTGTGAGGAGGTTAAAACACAAAGTATCTTAAGTAAAAGTATTTTTCCTGTAGACAGTCTTTGAAATTTCCAATGCTAACTTTTAATAGCGTTCTTTCGGTTGCTCTCCTAAATATGCTAAACAAAAGCATATTTATATATAACATGTATCATGTTTCCAAATTAGATCTATGCATTGTTAATTCATGGAAAATGTAATGATTTTGACACTTTTAATCTTATTTGATAGAAAATATAGTGTGGCACCATAATATGCCTATAATTGTAAGGAGGATTAATTCACTGAGCATGAATGACCAAGAGCAAAGGATTCCTGTTTAAGGCCAGTCAACAGCTTTGCACTGTTCTGTTGACTTTTGGCTTTGGACACTTGTGGATCGCATTTTTGTTTTATCCAGTTAAGCTTTTGGGTGTATAAGGAAGTATCATAATTCCTAATGTCGCTAAGATCAGAGACAAAAATCCTCTTCTGTGCTGATTTGTGGGTTGGGCACTATCCACAGTGATCAAAATAAACTGTGCAGAGGAGCACTTGTTCCTACATACTCCTGGTTGCTGGGCAGAGCTGCAAAGTATGTGCATACCAATGTGAAATAAATCTGTATTCACGTTGAAATAGGAGTCACAAGCTTCTGAAGTTAAAGTATAAGTGTTTATTCATAAAGTTCTATTGTCCTTCACTGGCAGCCTTCATATTTGTGGCTTATGAGTTGCTGGCAGCTAGCAAAAAGTAAAGGAACAAATTAACACTTCAGATGCAGACAATCTATTGATATACTCTATTCCTCTCATCCTGGGACTTTTGCCAACTCATCTTTGGCCCAGCTGGAAAGGAAGGAAAAATAGTAAGCTAATTGGCCTACTTTTTAATTGATGATTAGAATGGGAAATTAATAGAAAAGCAGGAGTAAGCAACACACCTTGGACACCTGAGGGGGACACTGCACTCTTTAGCTGTTTTTGTGGCTGTTAGTTTTTAATAAATGATAGAAAATTGATGGCTTAAAGTGAGAAAGGCTTGAAAGGATTGTTTGCTTTCATACAATGAAGACCAAGTTTTAAGGGTTTTTTTCTGAGCTGCTTATCTTCAGAAAGTGAAATTCACCACTAAATGGTGAGACTAGACTCATATATGATAGAGACCAGGTGAAGGCAAGAAAGTAAAGCAAATAGCTGTTTTTAAAATTTAACCTTCAAGTTATTTGTAGTTTTCAGGTGTAAATTCTCTATCCTTCACAGCTATTCAAATTGAGAAAGCCTGACATTTAGCCTTGTGCTGGTTTTGCACACTAAACCTACCACAAGCCCCAACTCTGTTAATCCCAGCATGTCAGTCAGACAAAGTAAAAGGGATGGGATGTTGAATTAAGTTTTATTTGTTGTTGTTGGGTTTTTTGTTTTGTTTGGTTTGGTTTTGGGGTTTTTTTTGTTTTTGGTTTTTTTTTTAGGGCAAGAGATAAAATTTGTATCAAGTACAGGAAGAAATCAGAACCGCAGTAGCTGAGGAATCTGTTAATTGTGGGGAGATTTGCTCTAAAACACTAAGAAATTAGTTTTATGGCAAATAATTTCAAGCAGTTTTCTGAAGATGTTGTCTGGCCAAGTGATACTTATTTCTCTGGAGATGTTTAATTCTATGATGTTTGTTAGCAGATTCAAAGTATAATCTTATGGAGGCTAAAACAGCTATAACAGCTAAAAGCTTCGAAATCTGCAGGAAAGAACTGGCAGCCTTTTAAAATGTGTAGGCTTTAGACAGACTTCTTTCAAAGAATGCAAGAAAAAAAAAAAAGGTGGAGATGGATCGTAGCTCTAACTACTCTTATTTAAAAGCTTCTGTCCCTGAATATTACTGTGCCTTCAAGTGCTGTGTGGCTTTGGAAATGCATGGGATTAACTCTGGCACAGGGAGGAAGAGACTTTGGGGTTGTCAGGATATATTTACAGTAAAATGACCATTCTTGAAAGCAATATCAACAAGACACAGGATGGGGAGAACTGTGCCTGGTTTCAGACACACATTCTAGACCTCTTTGGTAAAGACCCAACTAATTTTTCAAGGAAGGAGACCACTTCCAAACCTTTGGTCTGTATCTTCTGGTTCCCATCGTCTTCTTGCTTAAATTCCCCTTCCCAGCTGTGTTGCATCTGTCCCATGCCCCCTAGGAACATCACAGCTGCCTGCAGGCAGGACATAGAAGCCTCTTGGCATTTGAGGCTGATAGCCAGAATATAGACTTGGCTTCTCCACTCAAGCAACACCAGCCTGAGCTGCTCCAGCTACAGGAGGCAGCCACTGAAGAGCCAAGGCACCCAGCTGAGTGGTAATGGCTTCCTTCAGTGAAAAACTGAAGCTTTTGCACACTTTCAGTCATGCTATTTGTATCTGCTGGGGATTAAGATTTGCACGGATGTAGCTTAGTAAAGGGCACGGGTAGAACTTCACTAGGAAGCAATGAAATGGACTGGGCAAGCCTATTGAAATACAGGCACTTGTCAGTGAGGCTCCAGTTGAAAACAGGTTTTGAAAGAGGCTGTGAGGCATATTGTGAATTTTAGTTGTTCCTTTTCTAGCTCCATGTTCCTCCTCCCCTTCTTCCCACTCCAGTTCCCATTTACCATCCCTCCTACGCTCCTCCCCCCCACTTCATAACCACAGTGGTCCCTACTGCTGCAGCCTCTGAACTGGGAGGATAAAGCTTAGCTCTTTCTAGTCTCTCCTCTAGTCTTTCTAGTCTGGAACTCTCCAGAAGTCTTCCAAACCTTAGATACACTTGAGCTTGTTGTTGTGTGTTCACATCTCTTGGCATGACTGCATTTGTCTTTGTAGATGTGACCTAAAGTCGTGTTACCAATGCACCAAGTAAGCAGCAAAGCTATCACCTGTTTAAATAAACCTTTGGCTCCTAAACAACAATTCACCAGAAGAAAAGAAATTGAATAGAAGAAAATATGTTTGATTATTTACTAAAGACATAATGGCCTGGAGACTGAAAACAAAGAGTGGGACTGAAAACCAGATGGCAACCAATATAATCTAGACAGCCTACATATCGAATCTTTAGGGTAACAGAAAACTCCCACAGTGGAATCTTTTTAAGCAGTAGAGAAATCCATATGTGCTACTTTCCCAGTTACAGTAATTCCAAATAAATGCCAAAGATGTGACTCTAAAAATACCATAGACCAATGTCAGGAATAATTTCTGTATAACACTTGACTGTAAGTGGCCTCAGAATGCCCGTGAGGGGGCAGGAGCGGGAATGGGGTCTCAGACCACCTCTGTGCAGAAGCCCCCACCATGAGATCTGCCACTGGTGTTATGAAGGAGTCTAGAAAGCTGAGAATGCATGAGAACACAAGCTCATAGGATGGATGCTGCTGGTACCACGTGCCATAGTTGAATTCTAGGGTGTTATGGTGCCAGGGAGTGTAAAGAGACCATTTCAGGCAGGGACAATCAGCTGATTACAGACACAGAAGAACAGACTATGAATAGCAGCTGCCAGTGGCCCCAGGCAGAATTATCAGAGATATTTGTATAGTTTGCATCACTCTTGGCTGGTTAGTCTTGAACTGAGGTAGAGGAGTCTTCTTCAAGTAGCTGGGATATTTAGCATCACCAAAGTCATTGTACACAAAAGGAAAACCCTAGGAATGAGAAAGGATTAGACAGAGACAGTCACCATCTAGAACTTTAAAAAGGAGGCAGAAAATGGAGCAATCCTCACTCCAGAGCACCTGCACACAGCAGGTGTCTTCATGAGGAGGAATAAGAAACCACATCAACCATAGGTAAAAAAGTTTCTTCTACATCCCCATGTCCTGCTAAACAGACCTTTGCTTGAGCTTATGTTTAGGCTAATATTTGGAGTGGGGAGGATAGGAGCACAAGTTTGGGTGGATTCAACAGCTTTAGAACACTGTCTCTTATATTTCTTATTGCAGCTGAAGGCCCTGAAGTATCCTTGTGTACTGGGACTCTGGGATGAGACTTGTAACCTTAACAGAAGGAGGGCAGGGCATGTGCAACCATATGCTACCCACTGGGAAAGGATTTTGAAGAAGCAAAAATTGTCATCACCTCGCAAGAAAGAGTTGTTTCCTCCCTCCCACTGAATCACCACAGTGATCATCATGGGTTAAAGAAAGGTAAACTTATATCTTCGTACTATAGGTCTCCATTATATGAAATTTCAACAAAGAATGATGTCTGTATGCTTCACGAGAAGCATACAACCCTCTCTTGTTGAGAAGACTCTCCAGGGAGGACAGCTGACAATTCTTGGAGCAATAACCTTGTTCCCTGTTGTTACAGACCATGAAGTGTCTCACATCTTGTTGCTGCTCTACATTCACCTTTCTTCTCACAGGTGAGACAGTGGTGCTGTTTTCCTCAGGATCAGACCCGAACCAAGGTGGGTCACAGAATCCCTCATGCAAGGTTTATTTGCTCTTACCCATTTTCAATGCCATTAAGAGCAGGGAGTGTGAGCAGATCTCTTTCCTCACTGATGTGTGACTCTTTGCAGTGAGCAAACCCATATGACACTGTGCTGACAACAAGTAGCTGTCTGGTTGTAGCTTTGGTGAGATCTACTGGTGCTGTCTCCACCACCTCCCTCAGCAGGTTCTTTGTTCAGGTAATGTAGTAATTTTTCTTGCGCATAACATGCAACTCTCTGAAGTTTAATTTCGTGATCATTTTATGTTCCCATTAGCAAGTAGAAATAATTGGTTCCTGTTCTCATCTTCATTTTAATTTTTCACTGTCCTGGGTGCAGAGGCCTCTAGGAAGCAAAATAGGAAGAAACTAAAAACAGAATTAATGAGAAAGAAACCAACATGCAGCAGTATAGAGCCCATATCAGGAAAATTCTTAAAATCCCATCCTCCAATTTCAATAAAGTAATTTCAAACACTTTAAAGATAATTAAAATAAAATAAAATATCTAGAATAGCATCAGAATTACTAGAGTATGAAAGAGTCTGGGAGGTGTCAAAGATCCCCCACCAAACACATCAGATGGCTTCCACAGCCATAATCCCTGGGATGTATGAGCAAAATTAGAATGTATGAGAGATTAAAAGTATTGTTACACTCCCTAAGATGGTGGGGCTAATATGGACTCCTGAATGGGATCAGATCATCAGATTTTAAGGAAGCTGTAGGTAAATTGAGAGCAGTCTGTATTACAGCAGCAAGAAATGTTTTAAGAAAGGATAGCATTTGAGCAAGTCATTAGAAAAGGCTGAAAATGTGTTTATTCACGCTAAAAAAGAAAACAAAAGAACCTTATGTTGTACACATAAGTTTTCTGAAGGGTAAAATGCTTCTGAAGACTGCTAAGCAGGGGCTAAACTGTTCTTTTGTAGGCCTTGGAGAAAATAATAAAAGAAATCTGTCAACATTGCAGTAAACATGACAGAGGCTAGTGCTACAAAAACATGATTTCCAAATTTAAAAGCAATAAACTCCTGGATGGGCATGGACTTTAAATTCTTGGAGGATTTGGGAATGGTTTAGGCAAACAGCTGAACTTTTAGGGATAGTCTTGCTACATGTATGGACACCCAGTACAGAAGGACATATTCAGTTATCTCTTGAGGTCCCTTTCAGCTGTAGTTTATGTCCAGTCTATGTTGTGTCCATTCTAAGAGGTCTGATCTGGTTTTATCACTCTCTAAATTATTGCTCTTAGGGTTACTCAGACTAATGAGACTCTGCTATAAATCAGATGCAATATTTCATATGCATTGTAGAAGTGACTTATTCTCTTCTACTTACTTAACTGGCTGCCCCAACCTGGTTAGAATGTACTAACATAAAAGAGAACAAAATCATGTAAATCATAAAAAGACAAGGAGACTTCATATCCTTTCTATTTCCCGCACTTCCTTAGTTGTCAAGGTGACTGGAAAATGGTGCTGTGTGGGATCTTCTAGTTCATTGTCTGTCTTCCCTTCCCAGTGTCAATAATAACAATAATGTTTGGATATAATAGTGTTGAGGCAAAGATTGCTATGTCTATGCCAGTGTATTCCATCTGCTTGTCCACTTGAAAGAAGGATTTTTTTTTTTCATTCTTTTCAAGCAACTTCTCCTTGAACAGTATGTCCTCCTAGCCTATCTTTTCCTCTCACTCCTTAGTCATCTTCTATTGCTTTTCAGACACATGCATGGATTTATGTGACTCAGATGAAGTGGTTGAACTGTGCATAAGTTGTCATGCAAGTAAAGCTATAAAAAGTATCCCTTGATTGTAGTCCTCTGGATTCTAAATGTGGTGGCCTTTTACTGCTGTGTAACAAATCCCTGTTCATTTACCTCACTGCTTGATCGAAGGGATGGAAAAAGAGGCAGGAAATTCTGTGAAAGGCTTTGCCCTCCAGAATAGCACAGATGCTTTGCACAGTCACAGCTAAAAAGCAGCAACTGGTATCTCAGAGGAACATCACTCCCTTCGTGGGTGAGAGAACTGGCAAAACCTCTGACTATTGGGAAGTCTTATGAAAAGAGCTCTTTCAGGAAAAAAAAGTGCAAGAAGCTTATTTACAATTCACTTTTGTTTTTATCACTGGGTTTTTGTTGGTTTTTGGGAGGGTTTTTTGTGTGGATTTTGTTGTTGTTTGGGGAAATGAGGTCTCATATCCTATCAGTGCAAGATCCTTCCTCGTAACTCATGCTAACAAACACTTCAGGAAAGACAGTGGGAAAGCTGATGAAGAAATGGGGGTTGGACCAGCATAACAGAGCAGCCTCTGTTCCCAGCGGCAACCAGGCCTTTCCTAGGCATGGAGGGACCAACAGCATCTCAGGCAAGCAGGGCCACATCTGTCCCACTGAGGACAGACAGACTCCTGTACCTGAGTCGTGCAAGGCTCCTGTCACAGGGGGCTCACCACCATGATCCACAGCACTTGTCTGTCTCACAAGGCAGGAGAAGGAGCTAAGAGGGAGGTCCTGGGGCACTCTTTTCCCCAGACTCCCAAAAAAGGTTTTGCCTTTTCCCTTAGCTCGTGCCATTTTTCTGCTCTGCTGCACAACTCATGTGATTGCTCACATCAAGGCTAAAGCCATCCTTGCCCTCTACTGGCATCCTGTAGAAACACAGGAACATATCAGGCAGCAGCTCCATCTTTTCAGCTAGTCAAAGCCCCTGGGCAGGAGGAGAGGGTACACAGACCCCTGCAGTCCCTCACGGGGTGGGGAGCAAACCTGTGCAAAAACCCCGTGAGCAGCTTCCTACAGCATCTGTAGCAGTGTGGCATCCTCGTGAGACAGCGCACAGCAACCCCTTCTGCTCGTTCTTTCCTGATGTTTGCAAGGGGGAAACCCATCACTTATTAAAGCAGAATCTGATTACAGGTTATTCATGAGCAAACCAGTCTGGAAAACAAGAAGCAGGTCCACCAGTTGCTGTTCACAGTGTTTCTTTCCTTCATTTCTAAGGAAAGTACAGTCCCATTGGTTTGTAAGCTCAGGGAACACGAGCAAGAGTGGTCTAAGAAAATTGCTTGAATGGCTACCATGGATGTGCAAGCAGGCTGATAATGTTAGGTGGCACTTTTAACTCTGAAGGGTCACACATTGTTTGAACATACTGTAGGCTTGAAATGTTGTAGGCTGAATCCTGCTGGAAAGCCAGTGTTGGGATAGGATGCACTGGCTGCACCAACAGTATGTAGAAATCTGAGACAAAGAAAAATAATTTTATTCACCTGAAGATATGAGACACCTTAGCTTGGCAGCAGACCACTTGGTAACTGGACTCAGCATACCAGCACCACTGAAAATGTAGACCATAGTTTCAGTGTTCAGGCTGACCTATTTATAAATCACAGAAGCATATAATGGTTGGGGTTGGAAGGGTCCTTAAAGATTTATTTAGTTCCAACCCACCCTACCACAGGCAGGGATGACTCACCCTAGACCAGGTTGCTCAATGCCATCCAACCTGGACTTGAGCACTATCAGGGACAAGGCACTCAAAACACAGTTCTGTCTTGCAAGGTTTGGATGGATCTTTCACACCAACTCCAGGTGTAAAATCCAATAGATTTGATTCCTGATAAAATACACTATGAAACTCTATACAAGTAATAATTTTCAGAAAATAATTTTTCTCTTCCCTTAGTTTGTCGGTCCATAATAAAAACTAGCTATGTACACCTCCAGCAATAGCACAAACAAATAGAAAGCAACAATCGGAGAAGAAATTTCAAATGGTAACTGTAATTCAAAATTTGTGATGCCATTTTTTTCTCTTTAACTGTATATGTTTGGATCAAATTTATCAAAATAACTTATTTTTATAAATTTTGATCTTGTCTAAGAACAGCAATTGGAAAACCTGGATTATTCTTTGGGAGGGTGTCAATATGCACATTATTGGGGATGCCATCTGCCAAGATCAGACATTTTACCTTGCCCAAAACCATACAGCTGTGCCACTGGGGTTCTAGTCTCCTTAGCCACTCCCAGTTTCTCTTCTAGTGTGCTTTTCTGCAAGCCATTTTGATCAGTCTCCAGCCTCCATGTTTAAAATTGAATTCTCATCCACCTCTTTAAATATTCTTCTATTTTTTTGTAACCTCAGAAGATCAAAACCAACTAAACATCTCTCAGTACCTCAAAGTTAGCAAGGTCTTCAAGCAGAGCTTTCTGCTTTGGTCTTTTTCTGTAGAAGCTTGGTGGTGGTATATGACCCTTGAGCCACAGAGAGGGAGCCTTAGCATTGCTGTTGGATCCTGCTTCATCACTAAATCAACTTGATTTTTCCTCTGCTCCACCTGGAAAGATATCTTTGTCCTGCTCATGACTTACTGCCATGCAAGCATTTATCTTGCAACTATCTGATCTATCAATATCTGACTTTACAGTAACAAACCCTTCCCATGATCTTCCCACCCAAATTTATGTCTGGGACAGTTGTAACCAGGACTTCACCAGATCCTCTCAGCACCTAATGCAAATATTTTGCATTCCATATACTCCTTTGAAACTGCATAAGTCTTTGCAGTAGCAGATACTGCTCTTCAGAACGTGTTTTGGCAGACCTGCATGTTTAACTTTGCATCCCAGACATCACTCCCATGTGGCATTGTCCTTGGATGCTCCTGTGGCTCACAAAAAGCTCATGTACCTCAAAAAGCAATGAAGACCTAGGTACAACTTTCAAAATCCCTTTCTTTTCTGTCACAGCTTTTCTTATGTATTATAAGGAATTTGTGGAACTGATGTACTGTCAAAATTAAACCACAGTGCCCTTGTGTCCTGTAAAAGTGTTTGTTCCTCTGAACTAAAAAGGCAGGTGTAAGTATCTGAGATATTCCATCCAGTTACTCGAAAGGCCAGACCTTCCTCTTGCTTTTGAAGACCTTCAGAAATGTCCCACACTACTACTGGTGAATGAATTCAGGTGTTCAGCTATTTATTTCATGTTGATCATTATCTCCAGCTTCTGGTCTCTCACCCTTTTCAACTAAAGATATTTCTCTTAATATTGTGCTGCACAGATGTTTCTTTGCTATTGTCTTGTCTGCAACATGGAAGGAGGAGTAGGGAAGCACTGTTTTGGGATGTGAATATTCACATTACCATCAAGCTTCACTACAGAAAAGATCTGAGGCTTCTGGTGAGTTTGCATTAATTACCAGAGCTTTCATGGGAGAGGCAGCCCATTGGCCATTGAATTACACAGCTCAAAAGACATATTAAAAAATGAGTCAAAACATCTTATTTATCAAATATCCTGGATTGCTTCTTTTCTTGCCTGTAATAAGCTCCAAATACATCCTGCTTTCATAGAATCTAAGAAGTGGCATCTTATGTTATTTAATTTTAATAACAATTGAGGAACTGCATTTTCCCCCCTTTGGTTACTAATTTCTTCAATTACAAAGGAAGAGAACTGATTTTCCTCTGTAATTCACAAATGAGCATTTATTCACCAGTAGCAAGGGTTCCTGAGATTAAATCAGAAGGCATCTGGTCTCTTGAAGTAGACAGCAGAACTCCCATTGCCTGCAGCATTGTCAGAATTTCACACTGAGGATCAGGCATATCCTAATCTGTCCTGATCTTTTATGCAAAAGACTGGTAAAACAGCATTTAAAGTTTTATCAGATTAGACACACACATACTTAACAAATCAAAGGCCTTTTAAAGATAAAACTTGTGTCTCTGTGAGGCCTGAGTCATAATGTCTGAATGTTTGGAGACTGTGACTTAATTCTGCTGAGGGGGATACCTTGTTCAGGCTAATGATCTCACTGAAGCTGATGCCTGAGGAATTGTGCTGGCAGCAGCAAAACACAGGAGGCAGTTTACCTCAGCAGTCTGATGTAGCATAAGTTTGGCAGGTCTGATTCCCCACTGCTTTTCAGATTCACCAGCTCCCATTAAATTAGGTGTTTTGTTCCCTCTCTCTTGTTACTGTCTAGGTATAGTAGGGCGGTTTGCTTATGCTCCTATTAACATGTATTAATAACGTAATTTTTGCACTTGATAGATGTAAAACTATGAATTTGCTCGGAGCAACTCAACAAGGTCATTTCCAAAGCAATAAAGTTTCTCCCTTTTATTCTTCCTACCAAGGGAGTACATCCCTGGATTTTTTTTTTTCTTTTGGCAACAAAATACAGCATGGAGAGAAACAAGTAACTTTTTTTCACTTGTTGAAAATTTGGTTTTGCTTAGTTTGACTGATAACAGCTCTGCACTTGAGAAAGGCCACGTTTCAACTCCCATTGACAGATGCACAAGAGATGCACCCTTACTGCCTTGTAATTGTGCAGTGAGGATGTATGTCTGGCCTGCATACTTTCTGAATTTTTTTTCTCATTCTGCATCCAAAAGAAAGGGCTGAAGATAAAAATTCCAGAGCAGAGAGTATCTTTGTCCTCTGCACAATCCATGGGCATCACAGGTACCATTTTCACAAACACATCCAGCTTCCCTTTAAAACTAATGAAGGATTTTGGCCCTAGAAGAAGGCTGTTCCAAATTCTCGTTCTTTTGGGGTCTGGAAATCTGTTTTCCAGCAGAGATCTATTCTTGACCTGTTCTTACCTATTTTTAGTAAGGTAACCTTATCCTTTAGCTTAAGTATTCTCTTCCTTTTGAAGTGTTATGGTCCAGTTTATTTACTTACAGTAATTGTATCCCCACTCCACTATTTTGTGCTTATTTTGTTAGACTAAACAAGCTGATGTCCTTCATCTTCTCCTTAACCAGAATATTTGCCTTTCTCTGCTCCACTCACACTCCAGTGTGCACAGCAGTAGTCAGGAAATTTTACAGACTAAAGTTCATCAAATAAAGATTCCTTTTTCACACCAGGAAATTCAACTAGGAATACTCCATTATAGCAATAAACTCTAAGTGCTATTGTTATTGATACTATTACTATTTTATCAAGAGCAATAAATTGTACTGTATCTGCTCTTCCTACTCTAATCAACAGATGCATTTAGTTATTTCTTCTCCACTTTCAAGGGAAAATCATCAAAGTCAAAGCATCATTTTGTGTCTTCAGTTTACTGATTCTCATTTTTTCCAGCTAAAATCATAACCCTGGAATCAAAATTGCTTGTTTTTTTATGATTCACACTGTGTTTTCATATTTTTAACAGAGTGTATGAGGGCTGACATCACATTTTAGGTCAGACTTAACTCAAATCTGGCTGAAATTTCCTGAGCTTCTCTAGGGGAACAAAACCAAACCCTAGATATTCCAGGAAATATCCCCTCAAACAGCAGAATGGTGATTAAAAGCAAGAGTTGATTTCATCTGAAAAACAATTTATTTTGTGTCTTGATTAAGAAGACAGGAGGGAAAGCCACAGTAACTACAGCTACAAAACCCTTGATGCACCCAAAATAATAGCAAAGAATTGCATTTTCTTCTGGTATGCTTTACACTGCATGGGGATTGACTGGAGCTGTGTTACTGAGGAACTGCAGCATTGTGCCTTGTCTGGGGGTGCTGGCAATACTCCATGTCTGGAGAAGATCCCCAAACCGAGGAGCAGTACTTGGGGCAGCAGCTGGGGCTGGGGACACAGGGTGAGCACTGAAGGCAGGCCCAGAGAGACTCTGCACATCTGAAATATCTCTTCTAAGAGGCTCTGAAGACGCCCTAAAAATACAGGGATTCTTTCACCACAGGGGTGGGAGGTACTGTGTTGCCTGCAGTAACTCGTGCCATTGATTCACAGACACTCTGCTAAGGTCTGTTGCTCTGGTGATCCACCTCTTATCCCAGATCCTGAGCTCAGCTTTAACAATGGGGAAGGCTGTAATTCCCAAAACGACCCTGAGGACAAATCAGCCAAGCTTCTTATGTCAGTCCTGCACACGCTGCATGACATTTGTGAGCCTGGAATATGGCATTTACCTTTGGTGTGAAATCTGTTCAGATCTGCCTTCACTTAACCAACAGTCAGTTTCCAACCACTGTGATTGCAAGGGAAACCAGACTGATGCATTGGTATTTGCTCCCTGAAAAATGGCTCTCTAAGGTACTCTGCTCACCTTAGCAGGTATCTGAGTGTTAGTGCTTTGTGGTGACAATGAAATACTGGTGAATTTTAGGAAGAAGAACCAACTAACTTGTTTATCATTGTCATCCCACACTGTCTCCCTCCCTCACAGCTGCTTAAATAAGCAACTGTCCTCATTCCAGCTCGATCTCCTTCTGATAATTCTGTAATACTGTCTTATTTTTTTCAATCTATTTTTGCAGCACATTGAAGTTTTGAAAGTGTGGAGATAAACCAAATTACACTTCTGCATAGAAATATTATTTTACCACCTTTCTCAAATGTATGCTTAGTTCAGTAAAGGGCATGGGTTGGACTTGATGATCTTGAAAATCTCTTCCAACCTAGTAATTCTGTGCTAAATAAATACACATTTAAATAGAACAGCAGCTGAATTTTCTCTTTCGAGTCTCTATGTTCCCAGATCTAAACACCTTGCTGTAAAAGTGGATCTAATTTGCTAAAACAATAGCTGTTTTAAGTAAACATCAAGCATGGCTGCACTGCCAGGATCTTTGTGCTGACGACTTTTGATAATGGAACATCATTTTCCTGTCATGAAGTGCTTCATGTGACAAGGACAACAAAACTCTGAGATCTCAGTGTGAGAAGCAAAAACTGAATTTCACTGGCAAACAGATGAAAGCTACTTCTTTCTTTCTTTAACCTCACTCACTTGTGAGGAAATCTAAAGGTTATACAGTGAAAAATATTGACCAGAAACTTCTTCCCACCAAAATGTTCACTCACCCTGTAAACCTCTGCAAACATTAAAAAGTATTTAAAGGTGTGTCTGATTGTGGTATTATCCAACATTTTTCTTTATGCCTAAAACTCAAGACTAGTGAAAATACTTGGGAATTCTTTGGGAAGAATGGAACATCAGCATCGGGGATCTGTGGCATCAGGCATTTGCTTAAGGGAATTTGTTGCTCTTGAAACAGCTCCCAATACTTTCAAGTGAAACTTAGAGGCTTCCTTTACTTCTATACCTAGCACAAGGATAACCTGAGTGTTGATGTTAATCCACACTAAATCATCCTTCTAGTCCCCTGGGGATAGATGGTTTTGATTTTGAGAGGTCCTTATTCCTACAAAGAATTTCAAGTCTCAAAAAGACTTTTAGAATCAGGATTTGGTTTTAAGACTTGTAGTAACTGCTGAGCATCCATCATGAAGATACTCATTAGGCATTTTTAATATATATATTTCAAAACATCTGCAGGAAGAGAATGCAACAGGCAGAAGAAATACTGGGAGAGACTCTAAGGGAACTTGAAAGGAGACACCAGATCTTACTGAGTCCTTCCTATTTTATGTGTGACTCTTGCAAAGGCTGTGTTTGCTTCCTTACATGTATCACCAAGCTCGAGTTACCAACCCTATATTATTTTAATTAACAGATAAAGCCAGGGCTTTTTGGAGTGCTAGGTGCAGTGAGTCCTGGCACTGGGCAATTTAGAACACATTCTAGTACATCTCTGTGCTTCAGTGCTCTCAGCTGAAAAAAGCAGTAGAGCACTTGAATTTTGCCCTGTTGTGAAGTGCTTTGAAATCACTAGATCAAAAGAGCTTTGAAGCAAAAGAGCAATGTCAGCAATGTTATCACTTTGCTATGTTGGCAAACTCCTCATATGTATTGCTAATTTCTGATTGCTTCAAATCCCCACCTCCCCAGAGTGACAACTATGAAAAAGGTAGGTAGTTACCACATATCTTATCAGCAGTTTCAGGTGGCCAGATGGAAATGGAAGGGAGGGAGCTAGAGACAAAGCAGGGGAAATCACCCATTGGTTTGCATCTCCAGGTGAAATGAGTCTTCACTGTCCCCTGATGTCTATCTAACCCGGACATCACCTGAAGGTTAATTTTAAGCTGAGAGAGCACCACAGCCCTCAGTACCACGGCTGAACTTCCATGTAGTTGTCAGTGTAAGTGACAGAGACAGTAAATTATGGCTCCCCAGTTTAGACTGAACTTGCTGGTTCTTGCCATCTGCAGGAACATGTCCTGAGCACCAAATGATTTAAAGCAATGCTCTGAATAATCAAAGGAATAATGTCTGCACCCACTGCTATATTATACGGATGCATATGATAAATGAATTGACCTGTAATTTCCTGCAGCATTAGCTAGAGCAAGTATTTCCTTTTGTAGATTGTATTTATGGAAACCTGACTGTAGCGGGTCAGAGTGACTTGATACATGGCTGATGCAAGCAAAGATCTTTGTAAAGTCAGACAGGCTGGGAAGAAGCTTTCCTCCCACCAGGCTCAAACATTGTTCTGTCACTTGATCTTCTGCAACTATGAGAAATCCAGGTGTCTGATCACTGTCAGTCACACCACAATTATGCAGGGATTGTCACAGCTGAATTATTTGCAGCAGTCAAGATGCAGAAGTGCCTTTGAAAGGCTAATCCCAGGTCAGTGATGGTAAAGCAGTCGCACTGGTACCCAGTTCAACATAGGCAAAATCTGGACCAGCTGTAAGATTCAATCATTTTTAAGAGCAATTTGGTAGGGAAAATCAGAATTTACTGCCATTGCTCTAATTTTTTTTTTTTTTTTTAATTTTTTTTTTTTTTAGGTAGACAGTACAGAAGTGTATCTGTGTATAAGGAGATTCATACTTCTATTCATTTGGGAATGAAGAGCAAAAATTCATATAGGAAAAAATAATATGATTCTAAAGGCAACTATCATCTACCAGTTGCTGTCTCTGTGAGGCTAAAAGATATGAATGATCTTTCTGATTGCAGACAGCCTTTTAAAAAAACACAGGCACTTAGTATCAGTTGTCCTAATTCATAAGATAGCTTACATAAAATCCCCAAAGTCCTTACTAAGCCCAGGCTCAGGCTCCCAGCCACACTCCTGTGGCACTTCTGTGCCCCACCAGGACCCAGCTGTGCTATCAGGTACCTGCCCTGGACAGTCCCTAGAAAACTGGCAGCAGGATGAAGTATTACCTGAGCAAACTTCAGTGCAATGATCTTTATTTAGACAGGTCACTGCAGTAATTCCACCCCCCCCTCCCTATTTTCCTATTTGCCTCTCAAGCAGGGGCTGGGGAAAACATTCCCCGCCCTCAGACAAAAGTCATTTTTTGAGCATGAGTTGTACATATTTTGAAACTTTGTATTATGAGTAACTCTCTAGAGCCCTGTCATGGTCCAGCCCAAATGTCCAATTCCAGCAAATTTCTGATATGCCACCCTACATCCCCTGAACTTCCCTTTAATTGCTCTTTTCTTCCCTTCTACCCCTAACCAGACTGCTGGCAGGTTTATGGTAGTAATGGGAATGAAATGGAAAGACCCCAAGGGGCTGGTTTTGTCATATCCCTGGCTCTGAACCCTGCCCTTCTTCCCCTTCCTTCCGCCTGCTTTTCATCTTGGTGCAAACAGAAGTGGCATTTGGCTGCAAAGTCTTCTGTTTTGCCTCCTCTAGGGCAGGATTAACCAGTCTTCCTCACGCTCCAATCCATCCTCTAGCACCTGACAGGCAGCTTCATCACCCTCCACCTCCCACCATTTCCCTCTGCTACCACACGCTGCTGTGCACAGCAGGCAAACAGTCACCATCAGGGGTATCCTGATGGTTGCTAACCACAAAAAGCCAAACCCAGTGATTCCACAGAAGAATGCCTCCACTAGAAGCTGAGAAAGCGTGCCAGGCAGCTTGTCTGAAAAAAAAAAAAAACAACAAAAAAACCAGAATTTGAGAGACATTTCTGTTCCTTTGTTACAGCCAGGATCTGCCAGATGTTATTGGCAAAGTTCTCAGCACCACCTATGCAGATGTTCCTTTCCCTCTTCCTTTTTTGACTGTGCTCAGAAGAAACCAGACACTAGGCTGCTGCCACGATCTCAGCACTGCAATGACAGAAGCTTACCAGCGTGTATGCAGTAAGCTTTCTTTTTTCTGCCACCTCAATAAAACATAGCCCTCTTCTGCTCAGTATTATCAAGAAAGTTTGGACTGAGATCACCACTGCCTCGCTAAGAAATATACAATCTCCACCCAAATGGAAAAAAGGGTGATTGTTCCTTAGGGAAGGTGACTCAAGGTTTGGTGGCAATGCAATGTGCCTTTTGATCACTATGTTAAACAAACAGTCTATAACAGGGAACGCCAGTATTCCTTCTGCAGAAGAGGACATTAACAGTGTTGCCAAACACTTGCACAACATTTTCAACTGACAGATGCCCAAATGCTGTGTAAGAACAAGGACCAAAAGAAAAATCATAAGCATTGGCAAATATTTGAAATATGCCTGTATTATTAATCTTGCTTTAGTGATTGTTAGATAGTTGCATACAAAATCAAGGAATCAATCCTGCTGTGGAGAGAAATTCAACAGCACAACCACAAATAAATATCACATAAACATCCAGTCCAGTGATGTAAAACTTAGACATATTGGAAACATTAGTCTGTGATGTATCTCCACTGACTTTTATTGTGTTGAATAAATGAAACTGAAGGGAAGTTCAATTAATTCACAGGTTGCTGCACTGAAATGTTATCTAAGTCTCTCAGCACAAATAGTTGCCTATCTTGTTGGGAAGAAAAGTATTTTAAACTTGAAGTAATGCAAGTGATTACAATGTTATAACAAACATGAAATATTCAGTTAAAGAAGGAAGAGCTTTCCTGGTCTATGTACAGAACATCCCAAAAATTCAGCATCTTAAATTTACCCAAAATTAAGACAATGTAAAAGTGTGTCCCTGGTGACACAAACCTTCCAAATCTTTTGACAAAGGCACCATGATTCACAATCAATGTCACAAGTTGCAGTCACTGGAGGAGTATGGTAAGAACTGTGTGGAAGGTAGAAGAAATTTGAAGGAATATATTTATTCCAGATGCAAGTCATCAGCTTGTCTGATAATACATTTCAAACAAAAAAATGTCATCAAGTGCTCTCCATGTCCAGTACAGGCAGGACAGAAGAGATCAGCATTCATCTGGAGGACTGAAAGCTTTCTAAGTCTAGGAATAAGCTACATAGCCCATTTTGGAGACTCTGATTTTGGAGGTTTTTAAAAGATCCCTGTGCCAGGGAACATCTAGGTTCAGATATTTCTATCTGGATCAAACAAGCTGTAGGTGACACCTTGAGGTCATTACAGATTTAAATTTCTGTGATTCCAAAATATTCTTCTGAGTGTCAGTTTTTGAACATTTACCAATTTTTTACTTTTTTTTTTCCCCCAAAGGAAATCAAATAATTAAAAAGGCTATTTGATGCTGTATTGGCTTGACAGAAGGACAGAAAATATTGCTGTGAGGCTTTTCCATAATCAGGAAGTTCTCTTAGGTTATTTATTGTTGCTGTCCCCCAGGCTGAAGGCTGCAGACCATGGGATGGCTCCTCAACAGCAGCAGCCCCAGCAGCTGCTCTTGTCCCTGGACTCTACCTGTAGCTCCTGTCTCTTAGCATGCTACTAATATATATTAGTTATTTATTTAGTCTAGTCACCAGAGCTGGTAGAAGCAATATATATTAAGTGTCCTCCAAGTAATAATCTAAAACCAAGTAGCATTTAAGCCCCACAGATAAAATTGTTGCAGTAAATTCTTTTTCAGTCCCCAAAATTGCAGTGTCTGAGTGACTTCAAAACCTGAAGGATTGGGAGGGTGTGATAAAAGAGTTAAATTTACTGAAGATGAGTACCTGTCAAGCACTATGAGAAGACTGATGAAATCTGACAGGAGGGAAGGAGTGGTCATTCTGTCCTTGATTGCCTTGTTTTTCAATTAGTTAAAATCACACCAAAAAGAACAGGTAACTTCTCAAAATTCTGAGGAACTGAGGTCTGTTTCCCCAGTCAACAATGACTCTCAGGAATGTATCTCATGCACACATATATCATCATCATCTCAAAATATATCTGTTTGTGGAGGAGACTCAGTGATCCAGCTGACAGCTGATCTGAAGATGTGGGATTAGAAGGTGTATTGACTCGATTCAAGAACCTCACCACTGGAGAAATCTTGGAATAGAAAATGTCAAATGGAATGATTAAAACTTTAATTAAAAATCAGAAATCCAGGAATGTTTTACATCTGCTATTCTCAGCCTCTGGAGCATCCAAATATCCTCTATAGACAGCAATGCTCATGTCTGTGCAGAGCTGTGTGTGCTCTGCCCCTCACGCTCCCAGCCCAGCCTTGAGAAAACTGCAAGCTCTTGCCATGAAGTTGCTGAGAAGAGAGCAAGGAGCGACGCCAGCTGATGAGCGCCATGGTCTAGGAGAGGGGTTAATTAATCAGGAGAAGTAGCTCTTGCTCGGGTGTTTGGATAAGGGAGTCTGAGTCAAATCCTGTGCGAGGAAGAGTGCATCATATCCTGCATTCATATTGCTCTTACATCTGGAAACTCTGTGGCATCACTACAGAGGCTGGAAGAGGAGTATTTAGATCACTTCAGTCCTGACAGCTCAGAGAGCTGCTAGCACAGCTCCAGTGTACAAGACCAAGGCCCAAACACTTAGCACAATGGTTCCCATCACTGAGTAATGCCAGATGCAACTATGTCTGAAGATCTGGCTTGCAGGTCTGCATACAGTTCAGGATCTGAACTGTTTTCTGCTGTCTTTTTCCTGTCTTGTACTACATGCATCAATGGGAGAGACCACAAAGAAGCTGGAAAATAAGCATTCTCCACTGAGTCATGGTATTGAAACAACATGGACGTGAAGTGAAAATCCAAGCATGCAATTATGTAACCGCATTATATAATGAATGCAGCAGTTAAATAACACTCATTAATGGCATTTCTACAGTTATGATTAGCCACCATAGTATGGTACTTTTTAGGCTGCTTTGCTCCAGGTTCAGGCAGCTTTAAGCTCCACAAAAGATCCAGCCCGAGGAATGAGGAACAGAATTGTGTTTTGATACCTATTCCCTTGTCCTCCTGTGGACCCACTCACCCACTCATTCCTGTGTAACTGACAGCAACTCTGGAAGGGCTGTTTTAATTTCTTAAGCAGCTCATCAGTGTGTTGGTAATGAAAATGCTGCCCATGCTTAGGCCATGCCTCTGTACCCAGAGTGAGAGAGGAAATGATGAGATGTGGGTGGGAAGCAACTGATCCAGTCCTGGGTTGAGCTAATTCTCTTTATTCATCACAGCCTCTGCTGCACCAGAGCTGGATTTGAATGGAGGGTAAAGGACTCTGAACTAGTACCTTAAATGAGCAGTCAAGCAATTCCAAATCAGGTCATATTAAAAAACCACCAGGCCATTTCAATTATGTTCTTTGATGTTTGGCAAGAACAGGAATTAATAAACTCCTACAGCAGTTTGAAAATGGCAAAGATAATAGTGTAGTACAAATATTTCTCATTCTTTCAAATGTCTCCTCCTGACTATCAGTAAAGATTTAAAATGTATTCATTTTCCCAAGGAGGTTAAGGTGAGATACATCTTTTTATGGAGATTTCATTGATTTCAATGCACACTGTATATACTCTGCAACCATTTTTTCCTACAGAGACTTGAATGTTCTTTTTCCAGCTATTGTGTTTTCTTTTTCATTTATTTTGTCTATTATATTATATATTTTAGCCTATCACGTAACCATAATTTTCTGATTCCTTCCTTAATTGCTGTGGAAAGCAATTCTTCCCCTCAACCAAGTAATCATGACTTTCTGCATACTGCTGAGAAGGGGTAAGCATGATGCCCTTTCAGAAGAGGGGATATGTGTCATTCATTGGCATATAATAGCAGAATATTTATGCGAAGTCTGTGGTTTCTCCTCAAATCATAGGTAGTTAATATTTAAGCAAACTGTATTAAATCTTTCTTTGTTGTATGTAATTACAACATTCCTAAGGAATAAGGAAAAAAACCCAGGCCATCAGGATGACTGAAGGGGTTTTATGACTAAAGCTACCTCTTTGTGTTGACTTTGGCCTCAGCTCTTGTCTGGACCAGACATTAAGAACATTTCTTTCATTTGGTGTTTACCTGCTCTTCTCATGCACATTTCTGTGCAATTTACCAGACTTGAAAAAGTCTGGTAAAGTCCCCAGTCCAGTGAGTTTCCAGCCCTATTCTCATCATAGACAGCATTTGCAGCCACTCTTTTTTGCAAGGAGTTTTATCTGATTTTGTTACCTCCAAGAACAAGTTCTCTCAAAGTGATGCAAGTTACTTCTTTGTATACCAGCTTTTGGTGAGAGCAATGTCCCTCAGAATGACTTTGCTCAGCATCTAGCCGTCTGTCCACCATCGAGAATTCAATTGCCTGAATATTATTTCCTGAGATTGTGTACAAACCCACATTTCTGCAGGGGCTTTCTCCTCTGTTGAAATACTGTTAGCTTCATTTCAGGAAAAAAACCCCAAACAAAACCAAAACAAAACCAAACTACAAAATCCCCACCTGTTCCTCTTTGCACTGCAGAAGAACAAGGTGTGAAATGCAGCATATTTTGGAAACTGGACAATAATATTGCCTGTCCCACATACAACAAGCTTGAAATGGCTGGTGTGCTCAGTCTCTTCTACTTCTGGAGCAACTCTAGTTTTAGTGAGACTCAAAACTTTTATTGTAAAGACTTTGAACAGAGGAAATAAGCATTAGTTTATACTTCTTAAGTAGTCTGATGCTATAAACCACTCATCATTAGCTCCTATGTCATCCAAGTTCTCAGCACATGGATCCAACCTTCATGGGGAAAAAGAGCCATGAGAGCTTTTTGGTTTTAACAGCTGCCTCTTAAGTGAGTCACAGGGTGACAAGAAATAACATTTGGTGACAGTCTTGTGGTTGGGACACTGTGTGTCTCAGATTGCTCAAGAAGTTTTTATCCACTATTAAGGAAGTTATCACTGAACTTGCTTATTCCTTTAAAAGTTGTTTTTCCGGCCATTTGTGAGCTCTGAGTCAAGAAGTAGAATAATCTCTAAAGCTATGACAGCATCAGAGTACCATTGCTTGATAAAAAAGTCATGTCACTTTTACGCCACAAAGCTGCAAATGGATTTTTGAGCAATTATGCGCTATTGGTTTGACCTTTATCCTGTCCCTACTCAGTGCTTTACCTCTTCACCATTAGGAATTTTTGTGTATGTAGGTGGTTTGTGGGGAATCTTTTTTTCCCAATGCAGCAGCAGCAGCATTAGGAGTGTTGGTCATATGCCAGGACAGCTTACAGTTTTAGAAATGGCACCATCCAAACATAGGACAGTAAACAATGATTTTAAAAAGTGCCAAAACTATGTATTTTGGAAATGTGTGGGCAGAGTGAAAGTAAAAGGCGGGAGAATAGAGGTAAAGCAACTTGTTTAGTTCCTGGGGATCTTTTCCTTTGTATACCATGGCACAGGAAACAGTTACTAAAAGTAGGGTGTGCACTTTATTGTTCTGAGTTAGAAAAAGAACTTAGCTGAATTTTCTAAACAAGACTGGACAAAAAAAAGGTGTTTGAGCACTCAAAGAAGTTCTACAGGGAAGCAGTCAAATCTGGCACAGTTCAAGAAGCACTGGGACAATGCTCTCAGGCACATGGTATGACTCGTGGGGCTGTCCTTTGCAGAGCCAGGAGGTGGACTTCAATGACACTTGTGGGTCCCTTCCAACTCAGGGTATTCTATGGCTCTATAAGTAAGCTGGGAAAAATATTACCAATTATTTAATAATAATAACAGGAAGAATGATAGGAAACAGTCTGTTCCCACAAAACCTTAAAGATGTGGTGATGAGAAAAAGCATGTGCATTACATTCCGTATTATCAACTCTACAAAACTTCCAATAGCATAGTCTAGTGCTCCATACTTTTACCACCTGAGGAAGCTGTACAGTAGCAAATAGCACTGTGGTGTCTCTGATACTGCATTTGCCTTCTGTGTCCAAGCAAATCCACCTGGTGGTGCCTGATGAACCTTGCATTTTCATCAAAGTTGTTGTGAAGAGGCTTAATTAATAAATTACACTCAAATATAGATTGCATCATAAATTTCACCTTCATGGTGTGGACAGAGGGGGAGCATTACTTTAAAAACCAGTGAGTGTCAGTTTTTCCCTGGATGAGTGGGTGTGGGTTTTGGGGCAAGGTTTTAGGATATGTCGCAACTCTGTTGTCAGTTGTGTGGGCTGGGCTGATAAAGTGGCTGGTCTGAAAGCCACAAACATCATCTGTGGAGAGAGCTTAACACCCCCACCCTACACATGCTGATTTTGAGCATCAAGAACCAGAAATGCTGCCAAAAAAAGAGATAATGAAAAGAATAAAGGACCAAAACAGTGTATTGGTTGGTATACTGGCATCCTAAATATTTTTGTTGTTGTTGCCTTATATGAATACAGAGCCACATCCTCTGACCCAAACTTTTCTGGTAGCTCCAAGAATTGCATGTGTTCTTTAATTTTCACCAAATCCCATGCACAGCTATTCCTGCAAAGGAGGCCCTTCCCAGCACTTTAATGCTTCTTAAGATATCCCTATGTAAGCTCAGAATTAGCTATTTTGAAAGAGATGTGAACTGAACATGACAGGACAAAGGCTTTGTCACCATGATTTTGACCTTTTAGAAGGCAGCACAAATGCACAAAGGAATCTGCAATAAAAGGCTATAAGGAGCTTTTCCCCCTCAGGTTTATTTTCACCTGGTAAAGTTGTATAGTCTCAAGTACATGTGGCTTATGAAGTATCTGCCACAACTAACACACAAAACACAAAAGAGAAGGCTGATGCCTGTCAGCCACCTTTAATTCCAGTAGATGTAATAAACTGGTAGCAACATCTGAATTGTTCTAAATACATGTCCTAATCATATATATCTTTTTTTTTATTTTTTTTTTTTTTTTTTTTGGCAGAGGCATTTTTTTTGGATTGCAGGATCCAGAAAAAAGGAGGAGCCAAAGAAGAAAATATGAATGGATTTTTTTTTTAAATCCCTTCACCTATGTACAGATGAGTGGCTTTTGGTTTTTAGTATTTGCCATTAAATACAAGGGAAGGTATGGTGGCCATCTCTTGACTTGATAAAAATATCCAATAATAGCAGGTATTGAGCACAGTTAAGGAAAGATGTGCTGCTTCGCTCTCTGCTGCGATTGAGTAATTAGGTGAGGTTTTCTTTCACTCAATAATTTACTTAATTAATGATGTTACACACTGAAACTATGTGTAAGGCTGTCAAGTTTGAGAAGACGGGAGACTTGAAAGAAAAATATGCAAATATGATGGAAGGAAGAAATAGCAAAACTTCTCAGGTTTTTTTGCTTGCAACAGTTCATTAAAACAGTCCAAACATCTGAAGGATATCAGATCTCAGAAGCAGACACCTCATAAGATATGAAGCAGTTTAGCTCACATGCACCTTGTGACTTTGCTAGAGCCAGAACAGAACATGCATACATATGGCCAGGTAAGGAGGTCTGGAAGCAGAAGGAGCATATTTCGGGGCACATAAAAGCATAAAGTAGCTTTACCATAGCTTGACAAAATCTGACACTGGAGAGAAAATGGGCAGCTAGGTTTATAAAATACATGAGTATGGAGACTGGTCAATGGGCATGACAGCTCAGAGAAGTAAGATTGTTTCCTGCTGCTGTGACACTTACAAGCAAATTTAGACCTTTCTGTCCTTTTTCAAAGCTATCCAAATCAATCATGGAAGATAAAGTTGTTTTCCCAGCCCTAAAGTAGCTCAAGCTTCAGCTGGTTAAAATGCTTCCCCCAGCTTCAGACCATCTATATAATTTTGCAGTTAAAATAAACAAATTCTTCCCTGTCTGTCTCTTATATAGGAGATAAAAATCCTTTGTCTACTTGTTAAAAATGCAAGTAAAACTGCAAATATGTCTTTCCTCTGAAACAGGCAGAGAGAGACATTCCTTTATATTCTTTAGCTCATGGCCAGGTTTCATTAATGTCCTTCTCAGCAAAATTCACCCTGAGAATAGAAAAGAGGCTCTTCTTACTGTGAAGTGTTCCTGAGGATGACGATTTCCTTTTCCTGCGGAGTTACACATTGTCTGTGTCAATACAGGTACCCTGAATGGATGAAGAGATGAATACCACTCTTTTCCTCTCTGAGCAACACTAACCTTTCCTGGGCTGCCCCTTACAGATGTCCTGGCATTGCTGGTTTGGTCATTTCCAGGAGTGATTGATCATGAGATGGTAGAGCTCAGAGGGTCTTTTACTGCCTGGCCTAAGGCTGGATATCTGATACCTGAAGCTAGAAAGCTTTGTGGGCCCAGCTGTGATTTGTACTTTGACTCCTGCTCACTGTGCACCTATTCACTTGCTTGTAAAAGGCCCTGTAAACATGGCAGGGACTTCTGCTGCCCCTTGCCAGGACAGGCCCTCTGTCCCTGCCTGGACCTTCTGGAATGAAAAGGAGCACTATTTCCTTGGAAGCACTAGTCATATCTGTGACCCATGCTTTCCTGCAGACACTGTGCAGGCCAGGTAGGATTCAGCCTGGTTGAGGCTCTTTTGCAAAGCTACCTCTGCTCTCATATAAAAACTGAGCAGAGGAACGAGCTCCTCGGGACCAGTTTGGACAGGTTGGAATGGGAGGAGTTGCATAAAGGCATCTTCAGCTAAGCTGGTCTCAATCTGGAGCCATTCTGCTATGATGTGGGGTGCAAGGATGTAGGAAGCATGCCCTGGTGACAACTGGGGAGCAGAGCAGATAGTGCAGTTGAGGGCAGAGCAAATAACCCTTGCCATGAACCCTCTGACTTTGGGGATGTGTGGGAAAAATATACCAGAGGTGAGAAAAAAAGCACAGATGTGGGGGCTTGCTGCTGTTGTTGTCGTAGATTGTAGAATTGGTCACTGAGTTACTGAGTTCATCTATCCCTGCTTTGAGACAGAGGGTTGTGCAACCCAAAAGTCAGTGGGAGTCTGCACAGGCAGAAGCAGTGCTGCAGCAGTGCGAGGTGAATGAGACACTGAGAATGGCAGGTCAGTGCCAGGGTTGTTCCTTATATGGCTACTAAATGTCTGTAGCATGTTTCTTGGTATATGGTTTACAGTAAGAAGCTTCAGGTGCTGTGTTCCTGCTCTGCTATATATCAAATGCTATTGCTGAGGCTGCACTGAGCTGCACTGAGACTGGCCCAGAAGGAGGTAGGTAGCTGGGTTTCATTCAAATGCTGAGCATTTGACAGCCAGCCCTGATTTGGTGTGCAAAACTGCTGTCAAAAATCCCTCCCTTTCCAGTGACTGGCAAACATGCAGGAAGCCTCATCCCACAGCTGGCAG
Organism: Regulus satrapa; assembly: GCA_013396955.1. Classification (NCBI taxonomy): domain Eukaryota; kingdom Metazoa; phylum Chordata; class Aves; order Passeriformes; family Regulidae; genus Regulus; species Regulus satrapa. The sequence goes on from VWZN01018322.1 coordinate 245,538, forward strand.
CACGTCCCCTCCACAGTGGGAGTAAACAGGGCAGGGTGCCCTCGGGATGAGGTCCCCAAAAGAGATTTAACTTAGCCAGGGACAGACAACTTTTTGTATCAAGCCCTGATTTGGTTTTTGTTTCTTCGGCTGAGAATATCTAACGGGAAAGCTCCTGTTCACCAGGAAGAAACCTAAATTGCATCTGGACTAAGATGTAATGCTGGCTGCCTGTCTGTGAGTGGTACCTGTGCACAGCTTGTTTTAAACAGCACCTATTTACGTTTTCATGGGTTATTTTTCCTCTTTCTAGAGCACACTACCACTGGCAGTCCTCCACTAGCACTGCTTCTTTGGGGGCTTAACTACAGTGAATCATGCTCAGAGAACATGCCATGTTTTTGATTGCTGGAATATTGTTTTTCTGCACTATGGGATTTTTAAAGGGAAAATATTTTCAGCTTTCCCAAACCCACAAAAATACTGTTCATCAGTGCCCTAGAGATCAGTGTTTAAACCAAACAATTTAGTGCAATGAGGAGGGTGTTTTGACTTAAGGGAAACAAATTTTAAAGGCAAAATGTTGCTTTACAAATACACATATACCTACACACACCCACACATACATACATAATACATACATACATACATACATACATACATACATACATATATATATATATATGAAAGACAGAAATGTAGATAGTTCAGGCAACTCTAAAACTCTAATGCTGCATCTTAAAATATACATTTTATAAATGTGATAGTACAAGGTTTTCATGGTAGACTACTATGAGCTGACTTTTTAGAAATAATGTTTGAGGTGTAAATAAAACTTATTTTATTTGTTTCAAGCATTTGCCAAATACTTCTGATTCTTGGGAAACTACAAAAGTGATAGGCTTCATCTAGCCCTTCAGAAATTCTGCTACCAGACAGTAGAGTTGCATTAAATATTGAGCTTTTTATTGCTTCTCACTTTTAAACATTGAATTATCCCCTTCATATTTTGAACTTTGTCTGTGCAATTCTCATGCTTTTTTTTACCACTGTAAATTATTCTATAGATCATCTTTCAAAAGTATCAAAGTTGTCTCAGCGTTAGTTTTGAACATGTGTCTTTTACTTCATGGTACATCTCAGGTTGCCTTTGTTTTACTTAGACCGCCAGGATCTTATGATGAGAGTAGTGCAGTCTCTGGTCTTTTCATGCTATTTTAAAATTCTAAATATCTGAGTCTTATGGGACCATTGTAAAGAAGAAAAAGAAGCTTATGGGACATGACACAGTCAGACATTAACCCACCTAGGGATATGCAATGATCACACAGCCCTCTGCACCAGTGACCACAGCTTTAAGTTGTAGTAATAAAGCATCTTCAAATTACTTCTGCAGTTCTTGAATTGTCAAGCTAAGAGACATTAATTAAAACATCATAAACCATAGTACTTGAAAAGGAAATGGGGAAGGCTCTCACTTCTTGTTTTTACAGCAAATGTAGTACAGTGCTTTTGTGATGAAGCTTTCTGACCACAGCAAAATCCCAGAGGGAAGATTCTTTAAAGATAGCAACCACAAAATGACAGAAAGTGGGGATTTTTAGTCTGCATTTTAAAGAAGTCTCCAGAAGTTAATGGTCACATTTAAATCTAATGTTATTGGAAATGACTAAATGTTGTATGCATGAGCTTGGATGAATGTATAGGCTTGTTTGGAAAATGTTGAAAAATGGATGCACTGTGCTGTGAGGTTGGTTGATACAGGAGAATTACTTCAGTGTGTATCTATCAAATGGCAGGTTATTTGTTTGTTTTTACTTTTAATGGACTTTTGTAATGCTCTAGTGAGAGGTGCATGGACTGCCACAAGCTCTTCTAAAAAACTCTGATGTTCACTGATGGAGGAGGACTGAGATGCTGTGAGAATTATGCAGCATCTGTAATTAAGCTGTGATCTGAAATCTTTCTCTTGTGGCTGTCTTGTCATTCTCCTGTTCTGTAAAATGATAGCAATTTTATGTAATTCCCCATTTTTTGAGGGACTTTGATTCAGGGAAATCACCATGTAGGACTTGCCTCTCCTTAACAGCAGTTTTAAAATTGCTTTGCCTGCTGTGAAAAATTATGTGTCTCTGCAGAGATATGAAGGCACAGGAGTGTGGAGTGAAACAGCTGCATAAAGTCACCCCAACAAGCCTGACTTCCTTTTCTGTGTGGTAATTATGCAATAACTGTGACAATAAAATGCAGGTTGAGAAGAAAATAAGCCATAAAAGAATAAGTGAAATCTGCATATATCACAAACCTAACCATATTTTAAGCAACCTGTAGATCCCACAGGCTGCAAGTGAAATATCTTAGGGTCAGTGATGAATTTTTTTTATTTATTTTATTTTTATGGACTTTTAAGGTTTCTCTACTTTTTGGAGAGACTTTGGTGTTGCTTGTTGTTCCAATTTGGGGTTTTTTGGCCTTTGTCTCTGTCCTCCATAGTAGCTCTTCTTCCTTAACAGAAGAAACAAATCTGCTTACTAAGTGCACTGATTCCTCCTCATGACAACCCTTGTTATTGTTTTAAATCACCTGGAACATTCTCAAACTAGATCAGAAAATATATGAGACAAAATTTAGGATAGGTCACGCTCTTGCACTTTTCCAAAAGAAAAGAACTAGATAGAATTGAAGTACTTTGTGAAGCTTGATAAAAGCGATGTGCATACATTTCAGTGCATCCCACTAGGGTTGCAAAGGAGCAAAAACGAGGCACAAGGCAACTGCTTCAGAACGGTATGCATGCATTTTTAAAAGAGACAAATTGGACTTCTGTTCTGCCAGAAAAATCAGCAGCTGAAATTATCACTTCTTGTCCTTAACTTTTTATCACTATTTTGAGTCTTTTCACTGTTTCCTCCTTGAACATAGCCTTTTTTGTTCCTGCTTGCTTTCTATTCAAGTCCAACCAACCTGTACACCAGGCCACATACATATTAGCAACTTTCATGAGAGCTCACGTTTTGTGAACAATGACCCAGTGCAGGCTAGAAGTGTTAAAAAAATGTTTGAATTCCCTAATTCTTATACAGCACTATTCCTGGAGCTCTGGCTAATGGATGGTATGGAAACACTTCGTATTTGTAGACTACTATTCTTAGCTGACTTTTGGAATATGAGTATGGTTTTTAAAATAAACTTTCAGTTAAGCCCATGTGCCTATAACAACAGGACAGAGCAAGATAACCTTGCATGGAGTTGCTATGTCACACTGCTCTTAAGCTGTAAATTCTTTTGATATGATCAGTTATTTCTCCTGGTCATCATGAGGACTTATTTATTAATGGTATTTCCTAATATTCTCCTAAATAGGAGTTATTTATGTCTGATACTGTGGATTAAGAATAAGCAATTGCATCTTTTCCACATGTCTCAATTTCCTTCTGGTGTGAGATTAACAATTTCAAGGCACATTCAAAGGTTATAGAGCAGTTCTTGTCTTTACAAGAACAAAATGTCATGGAAATGCCACCTCTCAGCTCCCTTTCCATCCGCAATAACAAATATTTGGTCAGTGTGTACTTTCCATTCAGCTCAGCATCCTTGGGCTGGTTTGGCACATCTGCTCTTCTGGAGAAGTCTTGCACTTGTGGTAACATGATCACAGAAGGGTCAAGGGGACCTTCCATCAGTATTTCAGTGAGATTGGTTTAGATAACAAAACAAGGGGAAGACATGGGTAGATTTAATGAAACACATAAAGACAAGAGGCCATTGTTATTTAATAGAAACTAAAAAGAAGTATTTTTAAAGAAGTTTTTTTACAGTGAGAGTGGTAAAACACTAGAACAAATTGCCCCAAGAGGTGGTGCATGCCCCATCCCTGGAAATATTTGAGGTCAGGCCTTGAAGATGTCCCTAGTCACTGCAGGGAGGATGGACAAGATGACCTTCCAGTGTCCCATCAAACCCTATAGTTGTCTATACCCCACCTTAGGGTGGGGCTGATCATCCTTGCTTTATGTGATTTCCCAGATTTGTATAAAAATAAAGAAATCCCAAGTCCTGATCCTTATTTTTTCCTCATATTTTTAAATCATTTATTTTTGGAGCAGCCAAACCAAAGCTCTTTGGTAATGCTGGTGTTGTCCCCACATCAGTGCTCTGGCATCTGACCAGCCAAGGGGTGCCAGAGGCCTGTAGAGCTGTGGGTATGGCTCAGCTGTGAGGTATGGCACAGCAAGAACCACTGGACTTGACACAGCTGTTCAAGACCCACCAGGAAACCCCATCACCTTCAGCCTGGGAACTACCCTGAGCTCCCTTCCACCTGCTCCCAAAGATACAGGGCACACATGCAATGTCTTCCCACTAAAATCTGCACAGAAGAACAAGAAAAGTAAAAATACCTAGTGGGAGGCCTTCTGTAGGAATTCTGCAGGCTCTTCTCACTAGAAAGCCAAAGGAAACCAAAGCATAAGCAAAATTAAGCCAGTTGCTGTTCACCCCAAATAAGGGCAAAAAGTATGAGCAGCTATTTTACTTGCTATTGCCTTGAAGGAAGAGCAATTTCTTTTTCTTTTAAATCTGTGCAGAGAAACTGAATTCCAAGGGGAAAGCACTGATAACAATCTGCTACAAATCCAAGATCTGAGTCCAGACAAAGTAGACTTGTTCTTGTTCTCTAACAGGAAATTTATTATCTCACACAGCCCATTCAAAAGAGCTTCTGACCAGGTAATTAGAGTCCAAAATTCTGCTTTCAAGGTTTTGTCATATATTACTCCCTGTTTGTTTTTTATCGTGCAAGCTCAGACACTCCAGTGATAAACTATTTGCTCTGTGGCCTTGCTGTGGTACATGGAAAACTTTCCATGACTGTATTGCTGTGGAACAGAAATAGCTAGGCATGTCTCGAGCAGCTTTTGAAACCCAGTTTGGATCCTGATGAAAAGAGGGATTGTTCAGGGTCTCATCACTGTCCCACACAACTTATTTGTTTCTCTTTAAGTGTCATGTGAAAGAGGGTGAAATGCTGGGAAGAGATTTTATTTTATATGCTCACAATAGCTTTTAGAGGTGCAGAAAGCTTGCAGAATACTTCTTTCAGAATTTTTCTTTTTCTTTTTTCCAATGCAGTACTGTACTGCACAGAGATATCTTCCCAATTTTTCAGAAATTATATTAATATTTCTCCATTAATTTTACCCTTATATAGCAAGAAATTGAATGTTTACCTGGTTTTCCTTCTGGAGTTTTCTATAGCCTGCTGGTCCATAGTGAGTCTGGGTGCTGGTGTTTCAGATACAGACAGATGAGAGGAGAAATCACTATTCCCTGACTCAATTGCTACTGTTGTAGTGATCTGACTTCATTCTTCCCTTCCGTTCAAAATTCCTTGGGTGACCCACATCACTGCTTCATGCTTCTTTTCCTTCTTTGAAGGACTCCTTCAATTTCCACCATCCATGCCCCTTTTTGTTTCACTGGGGCATGACCTGTAGCACTAAAAAAAAATAACAAGTGGCTACAGCTAATGGATAGCTGACTCTATCAGACTTACTTGAGATTGTATACGGTTACTCCTTGTTCTCTGGGCAACTAAAATTGGCACTAAAATAGTTTTTCTTGTGGGTTTTATCTTTAAGAAATAATCCTTTGTCTTTTATATGTGAGGGCAAGAACACTCATTACTTAACTTTTCTTCCTCCAGATCATGTTGAAATTTCTCATGCCTTTTTTGTCATTTAAAGAGGCTTAATAATCTTTCTTATTGGGCTGATTAAATCCTAGCTGGGCCAGTAAGTCATACAGGAAATTCTGTTTATCTTTGGAAGATTTTTCTAAATGGTTTTCTTAGCTTGTTTATTAAAGTTAGTAACTTTTTTCTTCCCTTCTATAGATGCATCTTAGTGAGTTTCAAGAAAATATTGATTTTAGTAATGAACAGTAGAAGAACTAGAAGAGCTTGGGGGGAAAACTGAACCATTCTGTGGTTGATGAGAAAATGTGGAAATTTGCACCTTTCAAGAAGTGGTCATAAAAATCCTTCTGGATTTGGGTTTCCACATGAGCTAGATGCTAGTTTTGTAGTAAATCTGCTAATAGAAATATGGACCCCATTAGCAACCTCAGTAGGTACAAGACTATTTGGACAACAGATGCTAGACAATAGAAACTTCCTTCCCTGCAGATGACTTCACAGAGAAGCATTTGCAGAAGTTGCCTGCATCGTGGTTCAAGACTCCTGTCAGATGAATTTGAAGGTTTCGAATTTGAGTCTGTAGGTCTGTCCAAACTACTTCAGCATTATTCTTCTACCACTCTTGCTGTTTGTAACACCCTAGAGATGTAAGAATGTTGAATTCCATTGGTGGGAAAAAGCTGAACATAGGACATTCCTTTATAAGGACCTCTTCTATGCATTTGTGTATATGGCAGAATCTTCTGCCTTGATGGACATCTTTTTCACATGGATCTTCTTCTTTTGTTCTGCCATGCATGCACAAATAGTGCATATATCTATTCCCTTACTTAGTCCTGGATGCATCTGTCATCCAATTTGGACTGTTTACCTGGATTTCATGCAATGCTGAAGCCTGTAGGCACCTCACAGCAATGTAACTCTGCCTTTAGGGCTGGAAGGACTGTACCTCAGCTTCTGTCACTGTGCTTTTCCATACACAGTGCTCTCACTGCCAGTTTCCAGAGATACCCTATCAATAGCTCAGCACCAAGTCCTATTCACAATGAACCATGGAAAGCAGAATCGTCAGCTAATACCCTTAGGGAGAGAAATACTTGAGCACTCCAGAGCTTTTGAATTGGAAACTTGAAGGTCTTGTTATGATGGATTCAAGGTTTCCAGCTGTGACACTGTGACCCGCTGTTTCATTTTAGTGATGTCACTTCATAGGATATAAGCAACTTAAAAAGTTTCCCAGGACATCATTATGCTGTTTAATAAACAAATAAACTATGCCTTAAGATTGTGGCTCTGAACTCAGAACAGTTAAAATTATTTTAACTGTGTACATATCCTGATAAACTCCGGTTCTGCGAGCCCCTCAGTCAAATCTGAGAAAACATGGGGATGCTGATCAGGTATCTTCCTCACTAGCTCCTGTGGGCCTTACCAGATGGTTAGAGAAGACATATCTGGGTGCTCAAACAAACCATTGAAGTTTAGCAGAATTGAAGCAGATTTGGGGACATCGGAGGAAAAAATGTGTTGGAGGATACAAGGCCTCTGCAAGGATGAGGAGAAAATCTTGCCAGATGGATTCCAACTGAACTTCTGAGTTTTGCTTTTTGCAAACACCTTCCCTGTATACGAGTTGCAGCAAGAAATGTCCTTTTGAATCTGGTTGTGCCTGATGAAGATAAATAAAGTAAAGCGGAAGTGGAGTGGATTTGAGACTGAAATAACCTTTATGTATGGCTCTTGCCATTGTGCAGAGGAGATGTCACATGTTGCTTTTTGGAAGATGGAGGAATTCCTAGGAAACCCAGGCTGGTGTGTCTCTGCACGGGTTTCAGTCAGTGGCATCCATGCTCTCTCAGGAGCTGCTGGCTGTTGTTTTGCAGGTGTTTGGAATGAATGTAAACAATACAGGCAGATGGCAGTGATACCCAAGATCATGTGTGTATCTGCAAGTCTTGCTGTTAGGACAGTATGGAAGCTTGTTTTGAGTTGGTTTCTTCCACCTCTGCCCATGATCAGGAAGAAAGGGTGCAGATGGTAGTAACATTCCATGGTCCACCAGAGCTGAAGGAGAGAGGGAAGTGGGGCTGGAAAAAGACAGCAGTGTAAGGATTGGATGGGAAGAAAGACCTGAAATGGGGTGGGTCTGGTTTACTTTCTTAAGAGCAAGTTGAGGTTCTGGAGCATGCTAAAGGATGGTGGGGGAAGAGAAGGCAAGGGTGGGAAGGAGAAGGCTTCATGGTGAGAGCCTCTGCTTAGCAACAATCGTGCCTCACTTATTTCACTGTGTTCCAGAAAATATTTTTCTTTTGCTCCCTACATGCAATCAAAAAGCAGTGATTTTTGAGAAGATTTCAGCTGAATAGGAAAGAAAATACTAGTGGGGGAAAGAGAGCTATTTTAATAACTTATTAATAACTAGCTTCCTTGAAACAAATGAAGCAAAAAGGTAGGGTTTATTTTCAGGCAAGACTTCCTCTGAGGAGGGCAGAGTTTTAAGCGTGGTGCATCATGGAGAAATGCATTGTCTGTTTAGAAAATCCTGATCCATGCAGCCAAGACACTTGACAAACATCAGAGACTGTGTTGTACAGAGAGTGGAAAATCACCAGCGTGTTCCAGAGCGAGACCAGGTTTGGGGTGGGGAGGGGTGAGGGATGTTAGTTAACCTTGGATGAAATTATAACTGAATGTGCTGTAGACTTTCTGCAACAGAAACTGATTGTATCTTGTGTATAGATAAAAGTGGATGGTCAGAAATGTTTCTCTTCTGCTGAAGTTTTTGCCTGGAGCTGTAATTTACTGCAAATCAGAGGAGTACCTTTTTTTTTTCCTCCACTAAAAATGTAAGAAGAAATACAGAGACGTTTTTATTGTAGGACAAATTTCCAGGGTTAACCATGGAGTCATATGCTCTGGTGCTGTCATGATTAAAATTTTCACTGCTATCAGAAAGCACATTGTACTCTGGCAACAAATTTCTCCTGACATTATTCTCTCTTTTAGGGATTACTGCTTTGGTTTTCTATCACATTCATATAGTGAAAACCAGCTGGAGCATCCTGCAGGGAAATGTTCTGTATGAGGATTTTTTAAGGTCTCCTGTGATCACAAGAGTATTTGTGTGCTTCACTTCTTTAAAGCTCATTGTGGAAAGAAAAAGTGATACCAGAAGAGGCATCATAAATAATATGAAAAAAAAGTTTGGAGAGGTAATACAATTCATACTGCAGGATTTATATCAAATCCTAGAAGCTAGAGATTGGATTATGATTTAAAGTATGTGGGATAAGAGATGAAGTTCTCTTGTATTTGTGTACTGTCAGGTTTTTTGGGGTTTTTAAAAAATTTATGAATCATAAAATGAAGTTCTAAAGGAGGAAGATTTTCTCTACAAACACTTTAAAATTTTTTTTTTTTTTAATTCTCTCCTGCATTCAGAGATCCAGACAATGCTTTTGTTGTTCCAGTTTTTAAATTCATTAAAATGATAGATATTTGCCAGGTAGGTACAGGCCTGCCTAAATGTGAACAAAACTTGGCCCATAACCTGCAAAATCTGCTACATTTATTTTCAGCTGCCTGTATTCTGAGGTACCATGCATGCATGCTTGTAGATGTAGTAACAAATGTGTCCTTTTCTGAAAATGTCTCTCAGTGAATGGCTTCACATTCTTGCTTACAAAGCTTCTTTGCTGGAGCTGCTGTGAAAGGGTCACTGAACTGAAAAAAACATAATTGCCCAGACTTTTATTTACTGATTGTCAGCTGATAGAATGCAGTTCATTCAATGCCAGGCTAATCGAGTCCTGAAGAAACACTGCTATGAACAAGTTCTGACCCAAGTGTTTTCTCATTTCATTTAAGCTTTTATTAAACCCTGTTCAAAGAACATTCTAATGGAAATAAAGCTTAATCCCTAGTGGAAGTTACCCAAACAAAACATTTAGTAGAAGGAGACATTTCAAACTACTTTCACTGATGGGCCAAGATCAGAGAACTTTTCAGTTCAGTATTTCAGTTTCTCTTCACCCTGGGAATGACATTTTCTGATATTTAAAACAAAATGTACTATAATAAAAATACAACAACTATAAACACTCTGAAAAGAGAAGGAAATGCTTTTTCCTCCCTAATACTATTTCAGGGCATATTCACCTGTGTTTTCCTTCCTTGCTTTCATGTAGAGTGAAAGGGCTTCTTCCAGTCATCGTGTTTTGCAATTCCTAATGAGGCAGCAATCCCTGTTGAGGCTGGCAGAGGCACACAGGGTGGATGAGAGACCCTTTTGGCTCTCCATGACCATTTTGCAAAACATAGTCAGTAAATCCGATTAAAAGTGGCACTGGAAATGCAGAAGCATCCAGTTACTGAAAATACTATAACATCTCCTGACTGCAGATCAAGTTTTCTGCTTGTAAGCACATTTTACTGTGGTGATTTGTTCAGACAAACGGCTGAGTTTTTATTTCCATGTAAAACTTTTGCATTTGTCAAAGGTTATGGGGCTTCTTACTGGATTTGTGGGTTTGGAAGAGCCTGGCCTCTTCTCCTGGTACTTGGCAGTCTGCCAGGGCTTACACTCATACCTCATTCTGAGTGAAGAAGGATTATAGCTAAAGTGGGTGATGCTGATGTGTTTGTTCTTTCAGAAAATATCAGCTTGCACCATCAAAACCTCAAATTACATTTAGGCTCTCCTTATATTGGCCATTGCCCTTTGGTACACCTTTCTGATCTAACTGCAGACTGTAAGAAGCTTTCAGCTGGAGCAACCTTAGCTTAAAAGAAGTTCTCTCAGTACACAGCTGATGCATACAGCTTGGTCTGGAAGGGCCCTAAGAAAGATTTCCTTTTTTTCCATTTTTTCTTTTGTGGTGCTTATTGGGAATGAAAGTAAGAATACAAGATGCTGTGATAATCTAGGTTTTAGCTCCATATTTTTAGGGTTTCATGAATAGATTTTTTTTTAAGTTTCTCTCTAAAAACTATGTTGGGTTTTTTGTAGTTTTTTTATTTGTCTTGGGGTTTTTTTGGTTTTTTGTTTGTTTGTTTTGGGTTTTTTGGGGTTTTTGGGGGGTTTTTTGTTGCTGTTGTTGGGTTGGTTGTTTTTTGGTCCTGAAGTCCTCAGAACATTCTGAAGAGATATTTCTTATTTGAACTTTTACATAGAACTTGTTTATGCATAAAAGTTGATCTTTTTATATTGCTGGAGTTCAAACATAATGCTCTGTGTTCACCAGTCATTCTATTCCAAAAATTAGCTGTCCTTTTCATTTGATCTGAATTTCTGGGTGACTGAGTTTTTTCTGAAGGTGACTCTGGGAGTACAGCATACCCTCATCTCACAATGTAGTATTACACAGAAAGCTTGGGATGGAGTTAAATATTACGTTGGTCACTGAATTAACCAAGCTTTTCCCAACAATTATTTTCTTCCCCTGGTAATCACTAGTGACTTTAAAAAAACAAACTATGTTTGGATTCAAAAGACCAGCTCTCAGAGGAGTTAATGTAATGGCTGTGTTGTAGAAGGCCAAGTGTTCTTTCCTAGTTTAGTCCTTGCTTAACTGCTTTCTTCAAAGCTGAGTATGCTTGGATGTATTCTTTGGTATTTGAATGTTAGGAAATGGAAAATTAAAAATAATAATGGAGGAAATTCCCATCTGGGAAATCTGTTGTGTATTCAAAGCACCTTTAGTTGCAAGCTTGCACTTTGTGGCCTTGACGCATATTGTACCTAAAGATCAAGCTTGCATTTGAGCTTTCCCAAGGTTTTTTGTGAGGGGGTGGGAGGCCTGGGAGAGGATTAATTCAGCTTTGCCTAATTTCATTGCTCTCAGAATTTCTGGTGCCTGGTGCATGGCCAGATGTTCCCTTTTCAAAAGAACACAGAGCCTGCCTTGGCTCTAGATTCAGGCCCAAGACCAACTACTGTCCCTTGGACTCCTGTGCAGAAATTAACACAGCAGTGAGCTAAGGTGCAAAAGGCACGGTCCTATGCCTTTGCTTGTAGGTCATCAGAAATGCTCAGTGACTGGAGGAGGGAATGTGCAGACTGTGGAAAAACAGTGGTAGAAGAGTTTGGTGAAACTTCCACAAGAAATGTAAGAAAGTTATTTGGGTCTCTTCTGGCACAGCTAAAATAATAATCTTTGCTGTTCAAAGTGCAAGTCTCACAGAAGTCTCAATGATGTTGTGAGCTGTGTAGGCAGAGTTTATGAGCAGCCAAACAAAACCCAAAGATCGTGATGATCTTCCTATGGAAGTGTGGGTCTGGGAGAGCAGCAGCCAAGGAAAGTTTACACATTTGAAGCATGAAGCCAAGAGGGAGAAGGAGCTCTCAGGGTTCAGCTACTAGCTGGAAGGAGACTTGGCATCACGAGCAAAGGAAGTGCTTCCTTGAATGTTCAGTAGTGCTTTGCTTATGCATTTTGTAAATAAATGCAAAAGTCAGATAGAGAGGAAATCAGTAATTGATATAAAGTTTGTGTTGTGGCAGGGTAGCATAAAAGCCTTGTCCTTGGGTAATCAAAAGGAGAGGCAGTAGGGTGCATTTGCAGTACACTCCTCTCATGAGCCAGCTGTCCAGGAAGATGTCCTGCTTTCCTAGGTTCCCAGATTCTTGGTGTTATAGTCTGTGCCATGGCCAAACCAACTTGTGGCAATACTACAGCAGAGTACAACTCACAGCCACGTGTCTGTGGGTCACAAAGAGATGCATGTCTGAGAGCACTCAAAAGCAAGTTTTTCAGGTAATCTTTTACTTCTTTCTGCTGTGATACCATGCAACAGAGAAGCAGATCATAATTCAAATTTAAGAAGATGCTAGAATCTTAGCTCTGTCTCTTCTCAACATTAAGTTAATATTATCCAATAATTCTTTATGACCTTGATCTGCTGAAAGCCAAAAAACTTGTACTTTTCCCTGAGACCACCCTGAGCGTGTGCATGTGCTTGAAGCTAATTAACTAATTAAAATGTTTTACAGGAATCCTGTAATTTCAATCTCCTGTATACAAAACTACAAAAAAATAATTGGTGCAATTGGTCATTTTCTTACATCTGTAGTGTTGATTGTGGCTGTGATCTTTCTGGTGGCATTCAGCAGTCACAAAAGGGCAGTGCAGCTGGAAGGCCATTTGAAATGCGAGTGCTTTGCTCTTTCTTGCTTATTCACTTGGGGTTGTGTTTGGCACTTGTAAACATCTTTTTGGAAAATGTACCTAGAGTTCTGCTTTGACATTTCTGTAAATTCCTGTGGCATTTGGTGTTACTGATTCTCCTGCTTTTCAGGTGCTCTATCCCTCTGAGCATCTTTGTGGCCCTCCTCTGGACTCAGTCCAACACATCTTTGCCATGCCAAGAGCTCCAGAGATGACTTAGTACTCCAGGCGGGGGCCCCCTTATCTGTATGAAAAAGTTACACCCTGTTGCCTATTTTGCATGAAAAACTATGTGATTTTTTTTTTTTTCCTTCTCAATTTGCATGTAACCACAAGTATTTGTTGATGTAGGAATATTGAGAAAGTGAATTCCTTATTGCGGAGGAGAACTATATTTCTGCAATACCTAAATCTTGCAAAATAATCCATTCACCTTGTGCGCTTATCCTGCCAAGAGGATTTTAAAAAGTGGCCTAGAATATAGCATGTATACCACAAGCCCTCTGGCAGGGCAGAAGCAGCACAGCAGCCATCTCTGAATGAACAGTCTTGCTTGTACTTGCTGCTGTCTTTGAAACAAATAAAAGCATAGAAGAAAAAGAAAAAAAGAAAAAAACCCCCAACCAAACAAACAAAAAAACCCCACAAAACCAGAAAAATATGATGTGGTTAATTGAATTTGTGGGGGTCTATAAGCAACCAGTGTAAAGCAGAAGTAAAAAGCATAATGTACTTTTTGGGAATGCTATGCAAGGTGGTTTTGTAGAGATACCCAAGCCACTGTAAGTGACCATGATAAAGGTTTTTTTGTACAGCTGAGATCACCTAGCTTTAACAAAGCCTAATTTAAATTTAGACAGGTAGCAACACGGATTAGTAGGTTGGTTAGAAGAATGGGATGAATTAAACATTTCCCTGTTATTTCTTACAAAGAGAGAAAAATATCTTGGTTTCTATAGACTGGCTGGCAGATGCTTATAGGGGGATAGGACAAGTATTTGTAAATGGATTAGAGGGTTATGTATCAGGGAGGAAATAAAAATTACATAAAAGGATAATATAAATCCAAGATTGAGTGTTTGTTATCTAGTTAATTTAGACCAGAAACTGGAAGGTTCCTGAACACTCATAGAGTGAAGCTCTTATCAGGACTGGAAGGAGAGAGGAGTTTTAAATTGCTGGGAGATTGAGCATGATAAGCCAAATGGAAGGGCTCATGTAACTAATTTGGAGAATTCCTGAAGATAAGAATCCATGTGTAACTGCTATGTTCAAAAGGAAACCAGATCACTGCTTGCACTGTATTTTTTTTTTTTTTTGTAATCCTGTGCTAAGACTTCTGCCCCTTTTTTGTAGGGATCAGCAGAGATCTGTCCCCCTAAACTATGTAACAAACTTTGTTAGAAAGTTTTCCTGCTTATTGAAGAGATCTAGAACAGCAGCGGTGCCTGCAGTCTCTCTTTTGCTGCCTTCTGCCTAAGGTTGTTTTGTCTACAGCTGTTTCTTAACTCTTTATTTAGTTATCAATATTGGGTGGATATTGTGTAGAAAGTGGGGACCTGGGCGTCTGTTGTGTGATTTCCTGGGACTGCAGGAAGCCTTTCTGCAGGATCTGTATCCCAATTCTCCATTCCTGCCAAAGAGAAAGTTGCAGATTTATTTTTCCATCAAAAGGTGTTGGTAATAGAGTAGTGTTCTCCCATCCTCTATTTATTCGGACACTTTGTGTCTTTAAAGGCTATTTATTTTTTTGTTTTGAACATTTCACAGGCACACTGCTGTTTACTCAAGCAAAGGCCTGGAGTACAACTGAGTACTTGTCATGCTGTACCGATTGAATCCAAGTTTGGTGTT
>VWZN01018322.1:260328-273928 GCA_013396955.1 Regulus satrapa
AAAAAAAAAAAACATGGGACAGAAGCACTTTCTGGATTCCTTGAATATTCCTTGTGCTGCCGTGTTACGGCAGAGCTCCATGCAAGAGACACGACAGCAGGAGAGATCCTCCTGCTTAAGTTGGACAGTCAAGGAGAGGTGCTATTTACTTTTATTTCCTGATGGATTTGGCACAGGTAAAACAGCAGTGAAATTTCAGAGAGTAGCAGTCATACCTTTATCTATCAGTTTACCTTGCTCAACAGTGCATAGTTAATTTCTTTTTTTCCTGTAGATTGCTGTTTAAAAGCACTCACTTTGTAGCCAGCTACTGTGTGTGCTCTAAGCTGAGGAATAAAAACATGCTGCCAGCTGCAAGGTCTTGTTGCTGTACTTTTCCTTGTGACCTTTAACAAATTCAAACCATTGTTATTGTGCACAGAATCCAGCAAGGCTATAATCACCATTAAAGAGGGTGGTTGGTTTATGTTTACTTTGGGTTTCACTATTTTAGGGCAGACGGGAAAAATATTTATCGTGGGGCTTTTTTAGGTTGAGTTTTTTTGGGGGGATTTTTTTTTTTAATTTGGTAGGTTTTTTGTTTTGTTTTGTTTTGTTTTTTTAGGACAGGAATAATCTTTTCTGTTTACATTTGTGGAGTAAGCATGGCCTGTGCCACAGTGCATGAGTATTTGTGTCCTTACTTTTTTCATCCCACATCCAATTGACTAGAGGATCAGTGGATAAACAGGTTCTATCTGATTGAGTGAGATGTCTAAATAGTTAGTAACAACTGCAATAGAAAGACTTTTTTCTTCTGAGCTGCAGAAATCTAGTTCACTCACGTCTTTCATCCTGCATCCCAACTTTCTGCCAATAAAAATAAATAAATAAATAAAAATTTAAAAAAACCTCTCCAGATTTAACAGTTGCATCTTTTCTCAGACCTCCACCAGTAGGTTTTTCCCCCCTTTTTCTGTTTTCTGCCTTTCTTCTCCTTGCATACACTGTCATCTTCCTGCAAATTTGTGCATGGGCAAAAGGCATAGTGTGGGATGCCCAGTTCTGAGCAGTGTGTCCTCCAAGACCCGACCCACCAAGGAGCTGCTGATTCCCTGTCCCAGACTTTCCCTTCACAGGGAAATTTGTTAGTGTCTTCTATCATCATGCTAATCTTGCACTGTAGGAATTTCGAACCTCAATCCATCTGTCAAATGTGGCTGAAACTGCTCATTGTGTTTGGAAAACATGAGGAAATGCAAAGTTGGACATACCTACAGCACAATTGTATAAAGTCCATTTAATTAACAAAGTAGCCTGGGTTTCCAATTGTACTGTACACAGAGAGATATGTATTCCTACCCAGCTCACAGAACATTAGCTCTGAAGATGTGCTGTTACATGCATTCTGCAAATAGATAATTGGAGGGGGAGAGGGAGGAAGGAGAGGGATGTTTTGTATCATTTCATGGCAGGTAACCATGTCATTCATACCACACCTGGGTGTTTCTGACTTTGTTTCTCACACAAGTGCTAATGAAATATTTTGTGGTTTAAAAAAAAAAAAAAAAAGAAAAGAAAAAAAAAGAGCTTGGAAACACAGTATCCAAAGGGTTTCAAAACTTTATTGTATGTGCCAAATATTTCCAGCTGTTACTGCCTTCCACTTATTTCCCACAGCATCTTGGCCTGGGTCTGCTAGTGATCTTTCTTCGTTGATGGCATGAGATGTTAGCTGAGCCAATGTTTATGCAGCTCAGAAAGATATTCAAGCCTTACTTCATTAATGATTTTAAAGCTTGTTAACCTGTTTATCTTCAAAGGATGGAAGATTTTAATGCTAAATAAAGTGGAGGGCATTTATATAGATTTTGATAATGAGTACAATGATACCAGACTCCAGCCTGTGTTATAGAGTAGGAGCCATCACACAGTTGCTTCTCCCTGAGAAGGAGGGAGATTAGACCACAAACATCTGAAGCAGCATTACATCTGCTCACTCCAACCCAATGACAATTTCTAATGTACAGCTCCTTCAAAAGAAAATAGTTGCTAAGATATTCAGTAGTGGAGAATTTGGGGATGGCTTGCTATAGCTTCTGTGATTATTCGTGGATTGCCTTGTGGCATAGCATAATTTTGTGAGTGGATTAATTACATTAAATCTAGATCAGCAAGGGATATTTTGGATCTTGTGGAATCAGCTGCTTTCTATAATGAGATTTGAGAAAGTCTTATAGGCAAAGCAGTTGCAAAATCTGTTTAAATTTTCTTATACATCAGCCTACTGTGCTTTCTGAAAGACTTGATGTCGAGTTAGTTGGGATTTTCAAAACCACTACCTGGCTGATGGACTGTTCTTTGTTATTTTGGCTTTGAAACATTCATTAGAATGGAAGGAAGTTTTTGCTTTTATTTTCCACCATTCACATTGGTGCTGCTTTCATTTAATATTTCTTTCTGTTTTGGTGATGAAAGCATCCTGCTGGTTAATTGTTGTAAACATTTACCTAGCACTTTGCAGTTGCTAATGAATTAATCTCTGAATGATGGGTAAGTGTTATGTGTATTTTAGAGCTCAAGAGTGTTGATGAGACATACCTAAGGCCCTAAAGTGTGTCAGTAATGTAGATGAGGATTTAATTTGAGAACATTACCGTGACTCACTGTAGTTAATGTGCAAGCAATGTCAGGCTGAGGGTTTGTGTATGAGCCAGGATTTGCAGTATTACAGAGATTACATCTTTCTTATTGTTCTAAAGCAGCTCTTTCAGGTTGTGTTCATTTTCCTTTGAGAAGTGGATATTTTTGAAATCTTGCTTCTCTATCACAGAAATGTTACGTTTAATTGAAAGGAAGTTTGATTCCCAGCTAAAGCAAACTGTTAACTGTTTCATTATCAGTCCTAGAAGTTATACTCCAAAAGGTGAAAATCCCCTCTCCTGGAACACAGAAAGACAACCTCTTCTCCTTTCCACTTCCCTGTCTGCAGGGACCTCCAGAATCAGCTTGTGCTGCTGAGCCTCAGAGGGGCTCCCCAGTCTCACACAGCCAGCAAGAATCCCACATCCCATCCTGTGTGTGATAAAGCAGCCTGCGAGTGAATGGACCAGAGGCTGAACAGCACAGGCAGATTCGGCCCAAAAGGCCTCTTTGCAATCCAACTCACAAAGGTATCACCCCACTTTTTCTGGGAAGGTGAGAAAAGCACCCTTGTTTTATTCCATGACTGACAGAATTGCCATGCAGAAAAGCTGGCACTACCACCAGAAGCATAAGGCACCAGTAAAAGCTCTGGTGTAGCAGAAAGAGCAGCTCATGGGGTATAAAGTTCTTTTATTTCATGTTTGCATTCAACAGTTCTGTTTCTGTTATTTAGGCTTCCTGACCCAGGAATGCTACTGGGTCCACACTCACAGCCTGGACTGTACCATTTAAGTGTGCATGACTATGGCTGTGGTTTAGTTTGAGGTTTTTTTCCCTCCACAGATACACTTTATATTGCTTCATTCTTTCAGAATTTAAGGTAGAACTAAAAATTTGCCAAAAGAGATACACAGGGTGGAGAAGGGGAAATAATTTTCCAATCACATATTACTTGTTCCTTCCCTTTTCCCTCATCACCATGTCCAGATGTTGCAAAATAAAACTTAGAACTCAAAAATGTAGAAGTCAGATTTGGTAGCTCAACACCTCATATAAAGGCTAGTTATTTGAGTGAAGTAACAATGCCAACTAGTGGTCAGACACCTCATTGAGAAGAGATTTGGTATTCCAGCAAAGAAAAAAGTAGAAAAAAAGTGTAAATCACAACAGCTTTTGTGACAATGGCATTACTCAGCTAAGGAAAAGACTGTAAGTATTGATTATTGCTTAATAGGGCATTTCAAATAGTAACATAACAAGTGCATCATTAGGTTAATGACATGCTGTCCTTGGAAAATGCATTAATACATGGTTATGCTTTTCTTTTTTCAAAATTAGTTCATCCTACTAATAATCTGATTACCTGTGCTAATGACACCAAAACCAAAGGAAGGAGTATGTATTAGCTCTGTCTCATTTCACAGTAGTATCTGAGTTCTTCTTTTTCAAAACATAAATGTGCATTTGGGCTTGAGTAACCCACTCTGGCTTCTGTTTGAAAGTCCATTGTTATTCTAATAACAAGGAATAATCTTCCAACAACATTAAAGGCTTTTTTCTTTATCTTCTTCAGTCCTAAGTGTATACCAACATATCAACATTGACGAGGTGCTTTGTCACAAGTTACTCTTTATTTTTGTTGTTTCTTAAGGACTCCTTTTGCATCAAGATAACTAGATTTTGGGATGCAAATGTAAATATTACTGGCAGTAATCTGGATGCCTATATCTAAATTTAATTATCGTCTTTATATATTAAAGGCATAAGACTGTAAAGCAGCTATTTGAAATTTTCATTTCTTTTAGGTTTCGGGATGGTTGTTTGCCTGGGTTTTTTTTGCCTTTCAAAACTGTGTCCTTCCTATAGTGTTCACCAAGCCCTCCACTGTTTTAGAAAACTCAACTGCTGATTAACAAGATGATTTCCATAGATGATGCAGCGAGAGGCACAGATTGGAAAGACAGCTCTCTGGGATCTACACAGTGGTTAAAATTGCAGTATCTTTGCACTCTGCCTTAGCTGGAGATTTTCAGAGTCTTCAGTATGCAGGCACTGTGTCTTCAGAATCTCTGTCCTACATGTCTCTTGATGTGTCTGATGTGAGATGTACTGTTCTTTCAATATGCAATGTTCTTTTAGACATTCTCTAGAGTTTCTCCTAGAAGTTGGCCTGACTACCTACCTACCTGTCTTTTAAAAAGCTAAAAAAAAAAAAAAAAAAAAAAAAAAAAAAAAAAAGAAAAAAAAAGGCAAAAAATATTTGCATGTGTTATCAGGCACTTATGATTAGTAATTTTGCATTCATAACAATTTTGAGTATACCTATGCCATTCATCAAGTTTCATGGTTTCTGTAGAGTTCTTAATCCTTTAAATGCAACACCTGTATTTTATTTCACCCAAAGGCAAGACAGGTCCATTTTCCTGATGCTTAGTGAACTTTGGATTGATTCCTTCATCTCATATGTTTCGCTGTGATGCTGACATTAGGAGCTCTGATTTGCTTTGAGCTGCAGAAAAGCATGGGTCATGCTTGAAGGAAATATTTGAGGGCCTAGTTTTGGTTTGTGCTAGAGCTCCAAATCCTTCTTCCCCTTCTGGCAGGCTTCTGTACAAGCTGTCCCCTTTCACCATGGAATAACCCAGACAGAAAGATCCCTTCTCCTTCCCACATCAGGAGTTGAAGCCTGCTGCCTTTGTGACATTGTCCAGTGCCTGTTTATGGCACTGCCAAGTGTCAGAGTTGTATGAA
Source organism: Regulus satrapa (assembly GCA_013396955.1). Classification (NCBI taxonomy): domain Eukaryota; kingdom Metazoa; phylum Chordata; class Aves; order Passeriformes; family Regulidae; genus Regulus; species Regulus satrapa. The sequence goes on from VWZN01018322.1 coordinate 265,705, forward strand.
CATCCTTATCCAACATGGAAATTCACCTCTGCTTTTGCCTCCCCAACAGATACGTTTGCTCTACAGAACAGTATACACTCCAAGGCAATTCTGAAGTTTCCCGTGTGTTTTGGAGGTGTGTGAGGATGAATCCTGTTCTCTGGCCCCTCTGTATCCCTGCAGGGTTTTTGAGTTTCTCAGTCACTGTTCTGGCTCCAGACCCTGGAGTCTTGGTTTTTCTCCTCCTACCTTGCTTGTTCAGTGCTGGCAAACCCAGAGGGCACACTTATATAGGCTGAAGTTTGTTAATTTATTTTTAAATATGTGACTACTTTGAAGATAATTTACTAACAACCTTCACAGAAACAGATTCCTAGTATTACTGCTGAATTTGGAAGTCCTCCATGTTGCTTAGTTATCTCAGACCTGTTTTTTGCTTTTTCTCCATTTGACTCCAAGCTCCATGGTTTGCATATTGCTTTTATTCTCCATTTCAATTTTATTTAATTTCAGCTCAGAGACATCAAACACTGGCTGAATTTCTGGATATATGTATTTCCTGCTTTCTTGCCCTTTGTAGCCTGAAGGCAGCCGAAGTTCATAATTGAACTACAGGCAAGATGGGAAAAGAGAACTGTTTGTTCCATGAACTCAGCAGCATTAACCATTAACTATGCCTCTGCTTATTTTTAATGAAGGAATAAGTAGAAAAAATAATAGCATCTGCCTCTTACTTGTATTGATATGTGGCTTATAAGGAGGTGGGAAGCTAGAGAAGAGAGACAAAAAGATGCCAGCATTGCTTTATGTGATCTTTTTCACTTCTACTCCTGGAGAAAGGATTTAAAAATTTATTTCCTCCACCCCAGTTTTTGTCTCTTTCTTTCGTCCCTTTCCTATTACCTTGAATTACCAGCAAGTTTAAAAGAAGAGGAGGCAATAGAAAGATGAAGCTGTGTTCAGTCCACGATTCTGCTCCCCACTGCAGTTTTTCCTCTTCCCTTCCTAGCAGAAGAATGTTGCTTTCTTGCTTTTGGGGTTTTTCAGTTGGTAGGAATTCAAAACATTTGTGGCTTTTTAAAAAATAATTTTGGAAATTGCGTCAGTGCTGAGGCCCTGGGGCGGGAAATGCCAAGTGTTACCTAAGTGGAATAGTTGGCAGCCCAGCGTGGCAGTGTGTGATAGGAGATGAACCTGGGGCAAGAGGAGCCAAGCACCAAGGGTAGAAGGCCTCCAGCTGTTTCTGAGTCACAGCCAGGCAGAGGAGCAATGCCCTGATTGTCGAGGGCTGGTGGTTGAGCTGAACGTTTGTCCTTCATGAGAGGCAGCCCACACACAGACCTTGGTGGCAGAGGGAAACCAGGCACTAAATGGGGAGAGGTGAGCAGATGAGGATCAAAAACTTTTGACTAGCAGGAAGCAATGGGTTTTCTGAAGAAGGACCAAAATTGAAGGAGACCCAACCAGCCTTAACCTGTCATGCTTCCTCCTTTCAAATCTGCTGCTCGCCACAGGAGTTTGGGCAAATGTAATTACTTTTTTTTCATTACCCTGTACAAAACTGCCCTGCCTAGTGGATTCAAAAATTAAGGATGAACAAAGTCAAGAAACAAGAAGAGTTGTCATAGGAGTCTGGAGAAAAAAAAGCTCCTCACTGTGAAGTTAGTGGAAAAAACCAGAGGAGACCCTGGAGGAAACCCTTCCTCCCACTGGCATGACATGCAACTCTGTGGAGTAACACACAAACCAAGGGCATCCTGCCATCTCTAGGGAAGGCTTAAGATGTTAAAATTCCCATTTTCCTGAATATTTCAGTAGTTCCAGCAGAATAATTTACAAATCTCACGTATAATAATGAGGAGGGTAGTGTGTGTGCAAGTGACATCTATGAGAAACAATCTGGAGTGTCCAAATATGTCCCATTTGCTGTAAAATCATAAGTTTGGCAGTGTAGTGCTCTTTGCAATATATTATAACTACATTTATGTATTTAAATGTGTAAAATATTTTTATAGATGTAAATATATAAGATATAATTTATAATATATTTGGCGGTTTCATTTCTTATTCAGAACTTGGAAGCCTATTGTCAATAGAAATTACCCTTCTTCATTGAAAAGGCTCTTTGTTCTCCAAGAAAATAATTTTATATTGACAAGAAATTCTACTCAAGCAGAAGGGAAACTGTTCTTTTTAAACTTTTTTTCATTTGCCAGGTGTGCTTGCTAACAGCTTCACTGCAGTTCATGCAGTGGTCCGGCTGCTTTGCTCCTTGTCACTGCTTGACATTCTGATAAACTTTCAGTAAATCTGCACAGGATTAGTCACTTCCAGGGTGAAAAAATGTTCAAGAATATGCTCATAAATATTGCTCAGTACCATTTTGCAACTATATACATAAAGGAATTCTCTGGTTGCCATTATAATGTCCTACAACAAGAACTAGGCTGTGGCAGTGCAGTTGTTCATACTTACCTCTGGGGAAATTTTTATGGCCTGTGTTGCAAACTTCTCAAAATCCAAACCAGGAATTTCCCCTTTTGGTTCAGTTAGGGCCCCAATGGCTTGCCTCATTCTTTTTCCAAGGGTACTGGGGCCCAGGGCCCCATTTCCTTTTGTTCAGAGATGGAACTCAAATGTAATGCCCATAGGACAGCTTGGTGTGTGTTTTTCCAGATGCCTTGGAGAACAGAAGTGGCACGCAGACTTGAGGGACATGAGAGATGTACTGCTCTGACCCCTTCTACCTTTCCAGGGATTGGCAGAAGGCAATACTGACCTTGGCAAATACTACTGGCAAAAATGTTCTGCCCTATTCCTTCCTCTAGGCAAATTCCCTTCTCCACTCTTCTCCTATGATGTATTAGAGACATATCTGGACTGTAGAAACTTTTATGGATAAATGTGACTATCCTACATGCTATTCCTCATCTTGCTATTTTCTTTTGATAACACTTTTTTTCTTGCTGACATCTGGTAAGTGCAGACTGAACTTCTGAAATCCCGGGTAAAGAAGGAGATCTGATTCTTTCCTTTTATCCTGCAAGGACATCCAAGCATAGGGAAGACTTTGGCTGACCACCCAGCTACAGGGAAGGAATACTACAGATAGGAATATTACCAAAGCAGAGCAGGTAGAACTAAAAAGGCACAGCAGACTTGGTGATCTGAGGCAAGGTGGGAAAGGCTTGCAGGTAGGTGAAGGTAGGCTCAAAGTAGGGGTCCTGAGAGACCCAAAACCCACTCCATAACATCACATTCCTAAGCTCCTGGAAACACCTATCTGGATCTTTTGGGATACTGGGTACAAGTGAAAACCTGCATCACTGCGGTAATAAATATCTCTGCTCTAGTGAAAATTGTGGATTGGGAAAAATTTTCACTTATTTTTTATATTTCTATGTCTAAGGTTTTTTTCCAAAGTAACACATGGAAAAACTGAAGCTTTTGCTGCCAAATTCTGTCCAGATATGCACAAACACGACTTTTGTTGACCTTTTGAGAGAGGGCCATGGGCTTCACTGAGTATAGAAGAGAATTGCATAGGTTTGGAGTAGGAACGATAAGTAACCATGAGGAAAGAAAGAAATTTTTTGCCAAGCCAGAAGTACCTGATGAGCAAAAAATGATGAGTTATCTCAAGGTTGGGGTTTGGAATAAATAGACACAGTAAAAATATAAATCAGTAGGATCAACACAACATCACACAGCCAAAGAAATAGCAAAATTATGAAAAAAAAACCCAGAAAAAAACAAAACAAAACAAAACAGAAACGTCAGAAGGGCAACAAAAGGTGTGAGAAAAAAAAGGGTTGAAGATTCTGAAGTCAAAGTAGGACATTTATAATTATGTTGGGGACAAAAGGTCTGTCAGAGACTGCTTTAGCCAAGGGGAAGTTGTTCATGGATGCCCTAGACAGTACTAGGAAACACTGCAGTTTCTTCACCTCAGCATGCACCAGGAAGAAAAGGAAGAGACATGCCAGAACCAAAAGGACTGCTTTGTAGCCCAAAAACCAGAAGATTCCTGAACACTGTGTCTACCCAGAGCAGCTGAGAGAAAAGTATAATGGCTCACCAGGGCAGTGCCAGGGCAGATGAAATCCCCCTTTACTCTACCCAAAAGGGAGATGGGAAGCAACAACACAAGGACTGGCAAGAGCTAACTGCAATATCTTTATTGTCTCAGCACAGCATGGGTCATGGCAGCTCCTTCTTCCCTATCTGCATGCATTATGCATAGTCTGTATGTGTTCTGGGGTTTTGGTTTTATTTTTTTCAATGTAATTGAATTTAGTTGAGTGTGTGTGTGTGTGTGTGTGTGTGTGTGTGTGTGCGTGTAAAACCTTTGGATTTAATTTAAGTCCTGCTTCTGCTTGCTTTCCTTATAATCTCTCCTTTGTTTAGGATGATTTCCTGCTCTTACTGAGGCACACAGAATGCTCAGAAAATGCTGAACTTCATGCTCAGCCCCAGTATCCCTATTTATTCAGGCTCTGTGTTTACCCAAAATCTCTAGGGCTCAAATAAACAAGGTGATATTATATTTATAAATAAAACTGTGCATGACTAACTCATTCATCTGATGGCAGAAAATAAGGTGACCTTTGAGGTTGCAAAGCTCACAGGCACAAAATGAGAAAGGTTAATGAAATTGCACGGGGCATGAGAGTTTATTACTACTGCCTCTCCTGGACCATCATCCGTGAAGAACATGATAACAGAATACTCTGTTCAACCATGGGGTAGGTATGGTTCAGGCATGCAAAAAGGAAACCTGGGGTTTTTTTCTGCTTGTACACACGCCCTGGTTTGGGGAAAGCACCGGGAGGCACCAAAGAGTCCTTAGGTGCGCTGGGGATGCTGCAGTCACCAGGTCCTTCTTGATGGTAGAGGTAAAGCAAAGGCATTAAAGCTTCGATTACCATGGCATGCACAGCATGAGCTTCTGCTCACTGGATACCCTCTCTCTGACCCTAAAGTCTGCTACATCTGTAAGATACTTAATTGCATAACTTACTGAGAATGTCTACTTTATTTCATAACTGAGCTGGTCTAACTTTAGTTTCTGATTATTAACTCTTCAGTGAGCAAGGCCAATCTCAGAAGAAAGGGACTTCTATGCTTTCTGAACATCTTTCCCCTGGAAATAAGATCAAGATTCTTCAAGTCTTGCAATCTAAATTGCTGCTCTTTGACACTTGTTTGGCAATTGAGAAGGGCAGGATTCAAAACAGCATCTTAGAGGTGAAAGGCTACATATCCTGTTAGTGGGAAAAAATCATCTACAAAAGCAATGGTATTTGTCAAGAGCCTAGAGAGGATCTGACATCAGGAAAAGCCTTTGTGAAGTCCACCACAGTAACAGAAATGTATTCACCTTGATTTAAATAATTCTTTTTGCAGTGAAATCTAAAAATGGAGCAAGACAGGGTTATAACTAAAAGGCAGGAACTGTGACAAGTAACAATTTATATAAGGAAATGGAAGTGCCACAGGGATTGGGTCCCAAGGCAAACTTGTCTTGTGAAAAGGATATGAGGCTAAGTAATGATCAAATAAACCAGGGTTTTTGTGTTGGTTTTTTGTTGTGTTTTGTGTTGAATATTGCTTTTAAAAAAAGATAGCGACAAAAAGGAGAGCGGAAGTAAATGTCTGACATTCAAGAAAGGCTTGCTTGGGGTTAATATATCACAAAAAATGCTGAACAGTTTATCCCTGTGGAATTATTTCCTCTGGAATATTGTTAAGATGATAGAAATATGCAAATTATTGATTACTTTGCCTCTGAATCAAACCTGCAGGAATGCAGGAATGAAAAGCTAATATAAGTGATCCTGTTTGATGGGGACATTTTCTGAATTTTTGCTCCGGAACCATTTCATTTTTAATAGTTACTGGGTTTGTTCTGTTTGTTTGTTTTTCTTTCCTTGCTCTGTTTTTCTCATGCAGAACAATAAGAACTCAACTAAATTGCACTCTGGTGAGGATTTCTTCAAAGAAATCTGAGCTGCTGCAGTTTAAACGCAGAGGAGCTGGAGAAGAGAAGCAAACTGCATCTTTCCCAGTACTACTTGGTTGGTACCAAATGACTCTAGAGTCATTCTGCCACTCTTTTTATTAGGCTTCAGCAGCTGGGGAGCTGTATGTGCACGAGGGGTCAGGCAGTTTGCTGAGATTGCTGTTTTTACTCTGAAATGATGGCCCTCCTGGTCCATTGTACCAAAGATGGTCAGGAGTTCCTGGAGCAATTTTCCAAATGAAAGATGTTTTTTTTTTCATTAGCCAAATATATTGCAACAATGTTTCAGCAGAAGATGTTTCCTGTAAAATGGTAATTTTGATAAACATGCTGAGAGAGACCTGCAAAGAGGCAGAGGCTGGGGAGGCACAGACTGCATCCCTCTGTTCCATGAGGTGGCCCAGTAGAACTGAAGTAGAAACCCCAGTCCCTGGTAAAGCTGCCCACTGACATCAAGGTTTGTCTTGAATAAAGCAGAGCTATGATTTGAATGCGATTTTTCTTCTTTTTTTCTTTGTTTATTTTCTTTCCTTTCCCATGTAAATGCTTCAATTATTTTAAGGCTTCTTTTTTTCCTTCACCAAAAATAATGTAATCTTCCATTTAAAAAAATACTGAGTTTGTCCCCATACAGAAAAGGAAACCTAAGAGCTAAGAAGCTTCTTAATTTTTTACTAAGTTTTAATATTAGTTGTGTTACAGATGTGGACCAGAAGGAGACCCGTGTTTGTATCTTCAAGCTTCTACCTGAATTTTCATCCCAACAGACAGTCCAGTTAATTTATTAAATATAGGTGTTTTTAAGTGAAGGAGTAATGTCACCAGCACAACATGAACTGCCTTTACCTTGCTGCTCTCTCTGACCTCTCGCACTTTCCCAAGGGATGCCTTTGCTATATGTAGCACATCCTGATGGAATGAGCTGAAGGTGGAAACCTCCACACATTTGACAACCTGGGGGGGGACGGGGGGACAGCAATGCACAGGAACATTCCTTTGCAGCTTTTGGAAGTGCTTTTGAGGAGAAAATTCCCAAGAATTCCCTACTACCCATTTTGTGGTTTTGACAAAACAACTTTGCCTTCCTTACATCTTCCTAAACTTCGAGAAGGGTTTACTCTTTAGCAAGCTCATCGTTTGGGATCTGTACAACTGAAGGTCTTCGGGGTTTTCCCCCTCCTGCCCAGCAGCAGCAGCAGCAGCAGCCACCACTCCAGCTGTGCCCTGCAGGTTCTCCGGAGAAGGATGGAGGAGCCCTGCAAACCCCTCTGCTCCCAACAGCGCCTTTTTGCTACCACCTAGTGGGCCTGAAGGGCTGTGAGAACACAGACTCGGACAGAGGGAGATGTCAGGAACGGGAAAAGAATGTAGAGAACTGCCTACAGAAATTCCCCCTCGTTTCAACGTGATGTTCCAGGGCCCTGACCCTGCATTACCAGACACAGAAGCACCTAAGCACTGTGAGGTGGAAGTGGCCTTGGGAGCCTTATGGCCCTGCTAAATGCTGAGAAGGTGATGGGAGGACCAAGTCTGAGGCCAGGGGACGTGGATTTCATTTTTCTTCAATCAGCCAAGACTGGAGAACAAGAAAACATAGGACAACAGGAATAGGAATAAACTCACTTGTGATGTGAGACTGAGATGGCAACTGAAACCAGACCCAAATTGTGATAGGCCTGGAGACAGGTCACAGGTTAATTTGGCTCAAAGCCCACAGGCAGCAATGCACAGTAAATACAGCTGCGGTGCAGAGGCCATTCTGTTCAATCTTCTAGGAATTTTTCCCAGAAATAGACACAGACACTGAACTGAGCCAACCATATCAGACCTGTACATTGGGCCTGTACCTTCCATCAGGAATCCTGTGCCAGATACTTGCTGATGTATGCGTATGCAGCACTAGTGATTTTTATGTACCACTGATGCCTACTGACAGGCTGATCAGTTCTGTCCTCTTGATTCCCCATTGGTTTTCTTGCTTTACTGCATGCTAAAACATCTGGGAAATTACATGAAGCCAAAGTAATGCTGGGACAATCATGTGTTTGTTCTCACAAACAAAGCCCTAGTGCTCCTGCAAATCACTTTTATTCAAGAACATGAATGAGTACTAATACCCAATGTTTTAAAACCATGGCCAACAGAACAGTTCCTTTTAATGAATACAGAAGAATCTTTCCTAGCACTTCTGTATAAAATGTTGACACTGAGCATTAAAAAAAA
>VWZN01018322.1:283225-333703 GCA_013396955.1 Regulus satrapa
CGAGCGGCGGCCCGGCGAGCTCAGCGCCTACTCCGTGTTCAACCCCGGCTGCGCCGCCATCGCCGGGACGCTGACGGCCGAGCAACTGGAGCGGGAGCTGCACTACCGGCCCGCCGCGGGCAGGTAGCGCCCGGCCCGGCGGGGACTGCCCCGCTGCCGCCGCCCCGAGGAAGGGCCGGGGCTCGGGGGGATCAAATGGGTTTGTTCCTATGCAGAAAAGCGCCTGAGCCTTACCGCTGCCCCCCCGTGTCCCCCTGGCGCCGGCCGGTCCCGAATAAAGTCATAGCAAAGCCTGCGCTCTGGTCTCGTTTCCTGGGGCCGGGCAGCTGTTTCGGCCGCTGTGGAGCGGCCCCGAGAGGCACGGCCATGTCACAGCTGCGGCTGCCGGCGTGGCAGCTGGAGGGCTTCAGCTCCCGAGAGCTTTGCCGCAGGTGACAGAAAGGCCGGCGTTTGACGACACCTGCTGTAGAAGGGTCCGCTGCTGCTCCCGGCACCGGCTAGAAACCTGATTCTGAGGAAACGACGTGAAGCAATAGCCATGTACCGAAAAGAGGCTGCTGCTTTGGTTTGCAGTGGTGTCTTTCATCCAACAAAACCATCAGATTGTAATTGCGTTTTTGCTTCATATTACAGTTTCCATAATTGTGAGCCAAAAAATACTTATTCCTGTATGATCCACTGTTTTTAATATGTAGATCATTGCATCAAGCCAGACCAGTTCAGCACTGCTCAAAGCATGTAAAAAACACATGGATGTAGCATTTGAGAACACGTTTTAGTGTTGAACATGGCCACAGAGATGCCAGAGAGACAGTTGGACTTGATGAACTTAAAGGTCTTTTCCAACCATAACAATTTTATGATTCATTAAGTCATCATTTTGAAGAGCAGCTGCTAGAACTTCTGTCTCTGAGGACAGAGTTGAGAAGAAAAGTCATGACTCCATCTTTCAAGTCCTGTTCCATTATGTCTTTTCTAATTTAACAGTTAAACACATTGTTAAGGCTTGACCCAACACAGGTTTCATCACTGGTTGTAGAAACAAAAGAAAGTGGTGCTTTGAATTTAACTGGACTAGTAAGAGAGTAACGAATTAAAGCACATGTAATATGTTAACACTGTTAAGCATCTCTTAGCTCTCTACAGCACTCTTAACTGTTTCTTATCTTGAGCTGCTGTGTAAATTCCAAGTCCTGCTATTTAAGGGCAAAAAAAAAAAATTGTCATTTTGTTATTCTCCATTAAAATCCTACAAGAATTTTCATTATTCTTCCTGATTCCCTTTGATTCTATAACATGCTGCATAGCATTTGATTAGCATAGACTCACCACAGACAAAGGCCTTTTGGTAGTGGACACACTGTTTCCTTGGAAGAAGCATACACTGAACCTTTTCATTCTTAAAAAGTATTCTAATCACAGGGTAAGAAGTAGTTAGATGATACTCAAAACACCTGTAAGCAATGGAATTTTGTGAGTTGAAAATTTATTCACAACAATAAAAATAAACAGCATAGTTGTTTATGGGGAGTTGATAATCTGACATCTTGTGCAGTTCAGTTCTGTGGGTATTTTTTAAAACAAGGAAATACATGCAAATAAATATTAAATAGAAGATCCATGAAATTATAAAAATCCATAGCAGCGATGCTGGAAATAAAATCTCCACTTACTATAAACTCTAGCTGCATTATGTCCAGGTGGATTTATAGACTCTTGTATTTAATGCTTCATGAAACAAGTTACCACAATAAGTGAGCATGAAGCCCAAAGGCACAAGAAATAAAAATTGACACAGTTCATCTGTTTCCAGTGCTTTGTGTTGGTTTGCTTATTTCATACTACTCAAATAAATGTACATTACAGATTGTGAAATAGAGATGGCATGAGTAACAAAGGCTTGTAAAAGGTTTTACTGAAGTAGATAAAGTATGATGGAGAAATTGGCATTGTGGCCTTGCTCAATCTCTAAGTACACAAATACTGTAAATTCTGCTTGGTGGTAATTACTTCCACTGAGTTATTTTGAGAGGGGATTTAAAAAGGTTTGAACAAGTGAGAGCTTAATTAGAGGGGGGGAAATTTCCTCTGCAGCCTTCTGCTTGGCTAAGACCTCAGTTTGTTACCTTACTTCTTTCTCTTGTATTCTAAGAAAGCAGAAGTCACCAAGGTAAGTTAACTGGAGTTATTCCTGTGGGCCCAAAGCCCTCCAATCACAAATGAGTAGGAGGGACAAGAAAAACTCAGTAATTCAAAAGCACGTCAAGCTGTTGAATCTTGCTTGTGAGAGCAACTAAGTACAGGTGTGTTATCACACATGGAAATATGCTGTATTCCCATGTCTGTCCTCCTTCATTTGTTACACTTGTTTGTCCAGCACAGCAGTCAGTTAAACCACTTCTGCAGCTTCCTGTTATAGCAAAACTATCATCTTGCCAACAGCTGCACAAGCAGCACAAACTTCTTTTTCACAGGTTTGCACACAACTAATCAGGACCAACATCCACTCTTGCACATTAGTGAGTGAAATTCTTCCCACCAGTTTGCATTAAGCCACAGCTATAAATTGCATCTGTCACCATGCTGCCCTTTCATCTGTCAGTGACAATCTTTCGTACTTTTCTTGCCTATTCTTAGCACTTCAGGGCAGACGCCAGATAGAAACATCAAGCATACTCTGTACGTACAGGAAGCCAATTAATTACATTGTAGGACAGCAGTTCATGCCTGCATGTAGGAGACGAATATTGTGTTGATGGTCACACAACACAGAAGCTAGCTATTAAATATACAGAAGAACCTGAAGTGCTTCATTCCAAAGTCAGCTTTGCAACCGACGTTAGGGAGGGAAGGCCTGCAAGCAGCCTGCAGAGAAGCCAGCATGCTGAAGACACACAAGCCAGCCTGAGAACTGTGGTGGATTTCTGCGAACATGTCATTCTCCCTGCAGCTCAATTACAAGCATTAGGGCAGAAGAAGGTAATACATCCTCTCTAATTCAATCCTAATCTTCTGATTGCAAATCCATGCTGTTGGCAATTAGGATTCTAATGCAATGATTAAATAATCCCATGCAAAGCAATCTAGCTTCAGGCAGGAAAGATGCTGAGTTACATCCCAGAATATCCAGTCCACTTTCTTGGCAATGGGGGCTGTGAATGCAAGTGCAAAGAGACTTGAAAACAGGGAGGGTTCTTTCTGCTGAGTAGTTGCAACTGCTTTGCCACAGAAGTTATTTATTACAAGAAATCTGGAGCAGGGATATTCTCTGAGTTAGATTTTGGCACTTCGCCTCTTTGTTGTAAAGGGAGCCCAGGTAAGCAGAGTAAAGATGTGCAAGCTTGTTGTTAAATGATGCAACCTATCACATCCTGCTTCTAAAGGTACTTCTCCCTTGTCCCCAGCAGCTCTTGTCAGCATCAGGGAGGGAACACACGACACAGAGCAGGTGCAGTCACTGCACGAGCCCGTGTTGTTTTAAACAGATGGAAAAAATCTCACAGAGTTCAGGACTTTTTGTGTTTGGAGTTGTTGGTGTTGTTTGGGTGTCTTTTTGGAATGCTGCCGATGCGAAGCTGGCAGGCTCGGGAGAACGGCAGCCCACCCCGGGAAGGGGGTCGGGAGCTGTCCTTGGTCCTGAACCCACGCCCTGCGCCAGGGACCACCTCCCCCTCCGCGGGCATGGGTACCTTGTATCACACGGGAGAAGGACCAAAGCCGGAGGGGAAACAAAAGTGAGTACACACTGCCAGCTACCGAATTTTTGCAATGAGGACAGGTCTGCTGAGATCAGCAGTGGCCGCAAGCTGACTCTTGTCTGTGTGCTTGCACCCACAAGAAGCAGAGTAAAGCTCAGACAGGAAATGTTCTCTTGAAACACAAGGCATCACCCCATCCCTGTGATTGCCTGTGTGCCAGATACTGGTGTTTTCTTTTGTTTGGGCTTCAACATTTTTTTAAATGAAGCTTAAAGATAGCATTCAGAAGTGTTCGCTACACTACCTGCTGGATATTGATCAACCTTCAGGATGCTGTTCTTCACCCACCCATAAAACAAATTAGCTTATTTTTAACTTTAACTTTGGGAAACCCCTGCTACAAAACTTATTTTTCCCTGAAACCCAAGTTGAGTCCCAGTAATTAGTAATTTTTTTCTTTTTTTTTTTTTTTTTTTTTTTCCTAAAAATGGTGCTGGCACCTTACCCTATCCCCAGAAAAGTCTAAATGTAGTTTTTGGCAATAATCATAATCTATATCCTTGTAATTGAATCAGTCGATCACTCAGCTCACCGACTCAACAGTAATGAGCCACTGACCCTGTGGTTTCAGACTGGATCAATGCTACACATGTTTTGGACCCCTGGAGGCCTTGTGTGCAAATAGGAAGAAACTCTTTTAACTTACTTTAGACATTACCAATTTTTCCTTCGATGTGTTGATTACATTAGCAGATTGCTCTCCCTAGAAAACCTTTGTCCAACAGCCTGCAGGCGATGAGCAGCATGTGCTTAAGTTTCTTGCTGTAGATGGCAAACTTAGGCCACTTGCTTGGGTATTTAAGGGTTTTCAGGTATATTACACGGTTCATTGTTCTCAGTCTGATTCACCTGCAAAAATCTCAGCTGAATGTGGCCTGACAAGTGGCAGCATAGACGCTGCTGCCTACAGTGCCCCCACTACTGATGCTGTTGGCCGGACACTTCAGAGGTTTCATACTGCTGTCTCTCTGGACATACAAGTGCTCCAATCTCCAGCGCTCCCAGCTTTTCCGAAACTCCATCTGAACCTAACAAAAGCAAAGCGGGAAGCAAAAGGAATGAATGTAGAACTAATCAACTCTTTAAATTACTCCATCAGAAAAAAAGCAAGGATACCACAGTACTGAGAAAAGCTGGAAGTGCTTTAAACCTGCAATATTATTGCTTCCAATTATCCAATTATCTCATTAATCCAATGTAGGCCATTTTACATTTAAAATAATGATAACATTCATTTTTATTTGTAGGGAAAAAAAAAGCTATTTTATGCACCAGAAAATCATACCTTCATTATTTTGCTCTAAATTGTATTCACCTGCAATACTGATTGGACTCTATGCCCTACCAGTAATAACAATTAAGCTGACTTTGCTTATCAGCCATGAAACAGCTGAAAAGACTGGCTTTCTCCTCAATATTGCACCACAGGTATTCTTAAGAGTTCTAACTTCTGGTCTGATTTAAACATTATTATGTCCTGGATTATTTTTGTTCTTTGAATATTTATGGGGATTCTTTTTATTCCATACAAAACCAAATGTTTGTTCAGAATTGAAAACAGCTAAGCAAGTTAGAGACTACTTGTTCCCCTTTTAAACAGCAAATTACAGTATCTCATTCCAGATACTAGCTTTTCTTAAAGTTACAAAGTGTACTCATCTGGTCACAGGTTCTGGGTTAAACTGTGTAACCTCTGCATTGGTTTGGAAGTTTATCCAGGATTTTGTAACTGCTAAACAAGAACAGAATTAGATCTTCCTGTTCCATAAGCAAAATTCTTCCCACTTGACTGAAGTAAGAGCCTCCATTAGCTTTTAACACATAAGACAGAGGACATACAATTTCAGACTCTGAATAAAGGCAGGAGTGCAACCACAGTAATAAGTTCATTATGGTGTGTACTTCAGCCTGGAAATAAGTTCACTGTGGGTGGGTCACTTAAGGGAGCTTTCCCTGGAGAGATTATTTTTCTTTTATTTTAGGATCTCATACTGACAACCAAGAGACTAAGTAGGTTGATGGCAGTTTCAGCACAGGTTTGTCATCATGCCCAGGCTGTTGAAGCCTTCATATTCTGAGGGAAATGTCCTACAGCCAGCTGCTGTATGTGTGCATTCTTCACTTGCTCACTGTGAAATACTGAATTTGCGAGGCAGTCCTAAGAAAGGAGCAAAGCTTCACAAAACTGTCTCCGCCTGGTAGGTACCTCTATCAGTGCTACAGTCCTTGTACTGAATGCTGTGGTGGAACCAGCTGCATCTGTGTTTCTGACAATCTGTCAGAATCTAGAATCTGACCTCCACTGTCACAACCAAATGGGTGAGAAAGAAAAACGATGAGACAGATTGTTGTATTTCACCAGGATAAGGGGGGTTATGGTGCCAAAAGGTGCACAAAGACACCAGAGAAAACAAGTGTGTCTGGGATAGCTTGGCATAGAAAAATGAGGGAAATGGTCAGATGAAGGCAGAAATGCAGGAACCATAGTGTCTGCAGGAAAATAACTGACCATATTACCACTGCAATACTTGGCACCTTTTGTGGGTATGGAAAACAGTAAGCTAGCACCAGGAAAAAGCTGTTGTAGGCATTTCCTGGCAAATCCTGAATGAAAGCATGACTGTAGTGACTGACAGAGGAAGTCAGTGAGCAACAGAAATAGGTACCTTTACGTCAGTCAAAGGGAAGAAATTAGTCTTTACTCCAGCTGGACATGACAAGCTTGAGATGTGATACAATTAGCCTGCAAAATTCAGATAAACTGAATAGAAGACCTGAAGAAAAGACTGTAGGAATGGGTCTATCTTAGGAATGTATATGACTGGCAGGTATATTTATCAGTTTTCTCTCCAGGAATAGGAAGAGAAGAGGGAGCAGCTCTGATGCCTGTGTTGAATTAAGCTTTCACCTAGATGGCTTTGGAATTGGTTAAAATGTATTTTGCAGAGGCAGTTCCTGAGCACAGAAGTAGATCTACAGATCTTTCAGCAAAATAATTATCCTAGAAACTTCCCTGTGTTGGTAAGATTCCCCAGAAATAAGCTATACAGGAAAAGAGATCCCAAGAACAAAACTCCAATGATTTTGCTGATTTTTGCTGATTGCTCCACGCTAATTTTGGCTGGAGTAGAGTTAATTTTCTTCACAGCAGCTAGTATGGGGCTGTATTTTGTATTTGTGCTGGAAACAGTGTTGGTAATATGGAGATGCTTTTGTTATTGCTGAGCAGAGCCTGCACAGTGCCAAGGCTTTTTCAGCTTCTCGTCCCACCCTGACAGCAGGCAGGCTGGAGGTGTGCAAGAAGTTGGGAGGGTACCTGCCTGCCAGCAACAAGTAGCAAATCAATTCCATATTTTGTTTTTCTTTACCTCTTAAATTGCCTTAATCTCCACCCAAAAGTTTTCTTCCTTTTATCCCTTCAATTCTCTTCCCCATCCCAAAGTGGAGTAAACAGGAGGCTGCACAGTGTGTAGTTGCTGTCAGAGGTTAAACTATGACATGTGAGAAGAATAATTTTTATGTAGGGTATGTTAAAGGAGAAAGGAAAAGAGGTGGGAGAACTTGAAAAAGATGATCATGGAGGTTAAAGCTGAAGTAGATCTCTTACAGAGAGCTCTTGATTGAGCTTTATGCAGCTAGTGGGGAAGGAACTTGATATTGTGGCAATTAATCTGGAATCTAATTATAAAAATAGCGCTAAATTTTGGCAAAAAAAATCTCAGCCAGTGATAGTGAAAGGAAAGTAGGTTTAAAATGGGATGGAATTGAGCTGATAGAAGAGTTTAATTATTAGTCTGTTATAGAGAATAAAAGGAAATTTAAAGCAAAAGGGAGGATTGGGCAGTATTTCAAGAACTTAGGAGTCCTGGCAACAGGACAGATTCTTTAAAGTCAAAGAGAATGAATTGTACTTCCATTGTGACAAGAAGGCAGAAAAGGAGAACCAAGACTACAGAGAATGAAATCTGAACCATCTTCAACTAAGTGGTGGAAAAAGGTAACATCTCTGCGGTTAAAAGTATTCCTTAGAGAAAGCAGCACTAACATTGGAAAAACTGGTCATATTAAGCCCAGCCCATTTTGCAAAGAACATTGGTGGTAACAGGCAGTCTCATGAGACCCTACTGTTGGCTTCAGAGCAAATTCACAGAAAATCCAGAGTATTTTAGGCAAAATAAGACTGAAATATAAACAAATTCTAATTTTTTTTCTCATAAGTATAGACATTAGAAAAGGACATTAATATCACTTCTAACTTAATTTCTACTATTGATCTGGGCACCAGAACTTGCAAAGAACTTTCATTCTGTATAGTTAAAGAAAAAGAAAAGGAGTCAATGAGTCACAAACAAAAATAAAATGTAAGACCACATTGCAAACAAGGATAGTCTTTGGACAGAGTGTGTCAGAAGACAGTTTCTTATTTAGCTTACAAAAAGAATTATTCTGTAGTTTCAAACAGACTTTACTTAAACCCTCTACAAAGATTTATTTTTTTTTATGGATGCTGAAGGCTGGGCTTGACAAAATCCTACTCCACTCTTTGAGCAAGAGTTGGAACAAGCAAACTAATTAATCCTAGATTGTCGGTGAAGCTGAACTCACATTTAGATTTTATGAATTACATTACAAAGGCAGGAGAATTATAGTAACAAGAGATTTGGAGCATTAGAAACATAGGTAGGCTATTACACAGTAAGCTCCCAAAAATGAAACAAGCCTGCCTGTTTGAGGGCTTGTAATAAAGTGTGGGTAAGTCTGCCCTTATTTCATGTGAAGGAAGTTATTGAGCATTGCACATGAGAGGCCTGGCAGGCCTCTAAGGGATTTATGAGCCAATACCAAGGTGAATCAAAAGAAATACATGATCCACCAGCAGACGGTGCTGCATCTCAGGATTGAAGTACCTGGTAAAGCCATACAAGGAATTTCAAACAAATATTCTCTAATTCATGACACACAGCAAATGACATTCATTCCCAATAGTGATGCCTGCTGCTACTCACTTTGGATTTTGGTAAGCAGTACAATTAATAGATTCGCTTCAATAAAATCTTACCCACAACCTACAAAAGTGAGCAGACTCCTGCAAGGCCTAATTCAGGATGCCTGCTGCTTTTCTGTTGACTCCAGCCTGGTCCTAATGACACAAGTAGCACATTTTTCTACTGATTCCAATTCCTTGATGAGGCCAGTCTCTCAATAAGTGAACTTGAATTGCCATATCATCGTTAAAAGTACAGTTATTGCAAGTGTAAAACATACTGATGTGCATTTAATTTAATCATGTAGTGACTAAATGAGTAGTGTTTGCTTTCCTTACAAACCTGGCTGCTGAATGAATGAATGAATAATGACTTAGAAGATTACACAAGAGATTCCTGCAATATTGAAACAGAACAATACCCTTTTCCCAAAACAAGGCTGGGATTCAGCAGAAGCCACAGAAGATGGTATTTGCAATCAATTAATTCAAAGCCAAAGGTACATTTATTGTGGGTCTGTTAGTTTACCACTCTGTGAAGTACAGTTTTAAGGAGATACTGATGATGCCTTCAAGCAGCTGGGCCACGGGGAAACCAAATTAAACCAAACTGTACAGCAATAGCCACGAGGATTCCCCAACTTCACCAGCAAGCTGAGCTGGGCTCATAGAATAAAATTGGCTCCACTTCCACATTCACAAAAACAAGCAAGTAAGAAGCACTGTAAGATAGATTAAGAAGAGTAGCTGTATTTCTTAATTAAAGAATCCACCAGTGAAAACGACACAATTGTAAGCAAGACTATTTGTGAGATTTCACATCTACAAATAGTTTCCATAAATTATACTGCCTGAACTCCTTCCAAACACATTTGTCTGATGAGCTATCCCACAGAGCTGTGCAGGGAAGGATCTGTAAAAAATTAAAAGTCCTGAACAAGGACAATTTAGCAGTTCAAGACAATTTTCAATTTTCTTTCCCTATAGTGTATGCTGATAAGGCAAATTGGAACAAATAGTATCTCTTACCTCATTATTGATGAAACAGTAAAGAATTGCAACCATCAGCCCCTGAAATCAACAAAAACCAGAACAGTGAGCAGAGCAGTTTCCTCACTTTGCCAATCTCAGTAGCAGAGGGCTAGAGGCTCCCCACTGACATGTCTCCGATAAGACTGAAAGGTGGAGAATCCTTGGTCCCTGTCAACTCTGATGGCAGAGCAGAGGTTTGGAGTTGTTGTTTCCTTCAATCTGTTATTTTTGTCTTGCAATTTCTTTCCCCTCCTTCCTTACAAAGCAAAAGTTTCAAGTCTTAAACACTTCATAAGTGAGTAATTCACAGCAGTCTTAAATACAGCTCTGTGCTTGATAAACAGGGAATGAGTGAGTGTGCAGGAAAACAGAATAATAATTTCCTTACACAAGGAGACTAATTTGAAATGGCTTTACCGAAGGCGAAAGTTAAATAAAAATCACAATAAGCCTATGCCCTCCTCACATGCAGTTACAGCTGGAGATTGCTACCTCTCCCAGCAGAGATTTTCCAAGGAGTATCAGAAACACCAGCAAAAGCACAAAATGTGCTTTCAGCAATGCCACTGTATAATTACAGGAAATCACAGACAATTTTGTTACTGCCCTGATGTGAACCATAGGAAGTAAATATTAATACGTGGACAGGAACACCAGCTTATTGCAGTAAAGTTGTCTGTTAAAAGTTAGTCTTTACACTTTCCCTTCCAGTGTCTTAATCCTGCAACATCCAGTGCTAAACTGAGAAATATAAGGAACAGGGAGCATGCAATGAATGAAAGAGAAAGCAGGTCCCCAAACAGCAATTAAAACATATCTTATGCCCATGGGCACACTCTGAGTGCTACCTGGAATGAAGCAAAGGAGAGCTCAGTAAAAAGCTTCACAAAGCGCAGCATTCCTCTGGCATGCTCATCAGTAATAAAGGCAAAGATGACCTCATGGGTCCCCAGCAGTGGGATCAGAGTCAGTGTAGACTTGGCCAACCTAAGATCACAAAGAAATTAAAAAACACAGTGCCACTGAATAGAACATTGTTGATCCAAATGATCACTGGGAGTCACCCGTTTCTGCATTCTGTTTCTGACAGTTTCAACTTTGGTAAGTCACTGCAGCACTTTGTGACACAGGGTGCTCCTCCAGAAGCTGCAGGATAAAATCCTCCTAAAAGTAACCTTAGTAAGTTCCTACAAGTTTTAACCTCCCCAACCACTTTACTGCAGATCAATTAGTTGAGGGGAAAGCTCTGTATCCAGCTACTGGCTGTATTTCACCTGGAAATTCATCCAAACTCAGTAAGAAGCCAGGGGCCTTCTTGTACCTGTGATGTCCTCCCTCTGTATTCTCTTCTCCACCTGTAATTGGGAAAGACAACCAAATTCTACCTTCTTGATGACCTGAAAGACATCATAACTGGAATATTTTAAAAATATCTTGGCAAAGGGAGGAGTACTTGGTATTCCTTCCCACCTCTGTGGTATGTTAGATCTTCTAAGCATTGTAACTATCTGTAACTGCAAAATACTTTGTCAAAGCAATCAAACTGTGTTGAAACAAGGGATGGCAAGTTCAAGGACACAGCTAGCAAAGGATGAAAAATAACCAATCTGAAATAAATTATTCTTCACCTGTGAGAGAGTTCAAGGCACACAACCACAGGGAAAAAAAAAATCACAAGAATTATCCTTAACTCTTTTGACAGACATACATGCCAGTCACCCAACAGGTGACTGAAAGATACCTGGGGATCATGAGGGAGCTTCCTGGGCCACAGAACTTACCAACATCTCACAACAACCTGTGCTGAGACAAGTCAATAGATGCAAAATCACTCAATTAGCAGGGCTGTCAGACCTGTGTGCCTGAGGGCTATTGGCTGCTATTCTGAATCATGTAACCATTCAGGTTGGATGGCATCTCTAGAAGTCTCTAGCCCAATTCCAGTTTGCAGCAGGTTACTCAAGGCTGTGTCCAAGTTTGGACTAACTTCAAGATCCTACAAAGCCCCTGTGGGTCTCTCTTCCAGCATCAGACCACTATGACTGTGAATTTATTTTCATCCAACATGCAAGGGGTATTTCTCTTGCTATAACTTGTGACCTCTGCCCTTGTCCTTTCAACGTGACCCTCTGAAAAGACTCCATTTTCTGTACAAGTGGGCTTGGAATCAAAGCCTCCAGCTCAGAGAAGTTCTCATCTTTGCTTTGAACTCTAAAGACACATTAGGATTTCCATAATTTCATGTGAGGTAAAGAAGGTGGGTAACATACACAGCAACTCTATACTGATAAAAAAAAAAATCACCAAATACATGCCATGTCTCATTTAGACAGCATCAAAATATCTAATGTAAAATAACTGAAGTCCAGCTACCACAGCATGTAGCTCCACACTTCAAGAGCTAACTTGTTATTCTTACATTGTTTTTCAGACTGCAATACAAAAGTCAAGATGCAGAAATGAAGGAGGATGCAACCATGAATCTTAGCAAGGTGATTAAGTAACAGGGAGAATACAGACAGGGTTATACTGACTGCAGACCAAAAACTGAACATATCTGTGATAGCCCTGACATTTCTCTTGAAACATCTCATGCATTCAAGATTGAAGGTTTTCCCAATAACAACTGGCAAGCAGAAAAAGGAACAAAACTCAAGATGATCCCATCTTGTCTTTCTTGAAGTGGAAGCTTTTATTTCTATCAACTCATGTTATTTTGTTCAAATTGGCATAAAATAGGATAATCCAGCTGGGAGGAACCTATGACAACCACCTGTTCAAAACTTAAAGTACATTCTTAAGGGCACTGTCCAAATGCCTCTTAAAAACTGACAGGATTGGAGCATTCATCACCTCTCTAGGAAGCCTGTTCCAGGGTTTGCCCATCCTTTCAGTAAAGAAAGGCTTCCTAATGTCCAATCTGAACCTCCCTCGGGGCAGCTTAGAAGCATTCCCACATGTCCTATCACTGGATACCTTGGAAAAGAGCTCAGCACCTCCCTCTCCACTTTTACTGCTCAGGGGGCCATAGAAGGGAATGAGGTCATCCCTCAGAGCCCTTTGCTCTAAACTAGACAAGGTCAGAAGTCCTCAGCCACTCCTCACAAGACATTCCTTCCAGCCCTCACACCAGCTTTGCTGCCCCTCCTATGGGTGATTTCAAGGACTCAAACATTCAGTACTTGCATGTGCTGCAGGCATTTTTAAAATAACTGCTTAATTAATATTCATCCAGTCCAATGGAAGACTGTAAAGTGACAGACATCAAAAGCCTTCTGTTTATAACACAAGTCTTCTTGTGTTACCACCAGGGAACTACCTTCCCTGGTGTCAGTGAGATTTCCTGTGGACTGACTATCCAAGCAGTGACACCAATGTATGACACCATACCTGTGCATTACTCAAGGGTTGTGGTCTCTAACCATCTTTTTCAACCCACTGCTTTCATATATGTCTTTCTTTGTTTTTATTCTGATGAGCACAAGTGTCAGACCACCTTAAGACATACCTGCATTTTATGTCAGTTTTGCACATCAAATTAGCCTGCAGTTTGGAGATGATGATGCATATAACTCGGATGAAGATGAGGAAATTCACCTGGAGAAATGAAAGAAGAATTTATATCACCATCAATATACCCATATACATAAATAATCAAAAAGGCTGGTTTGTGTATGCATGTGTAGGTCTGTGTGCATCTTGCTATGCAGCAGCTGCAGAATTTGCCACCGAACTCAACTCCTTGCTAAGGAATTGTGGTCTAAATGTGAATGCACAAGCCACCCTTGAAAACACGGGCACTTCAATATGCAGAGCAGGGGACCCTACTTATTCTCTAGGGACTGAGACACAGTAAAGGTGTGGGCTGGCCCATTTGCTTTGTCTGGAGATCTGAGCCTGACACAGTATTGTGCCTCCAGAACATTTCTACACAATGCCACACATTTTTCCGCTCTTTGGAGCCCAGTATCTGAAATAGTATCTTTGGTCTCCCTGAACCACCTTCCATATCTCCTGCTCACAGGGGAACTAAAGGGACTGCTGCAGCATGCTGTTCTGTTACCATGTCCTGCCACTTCAACAGGACAGCTTGCGGCCAAATTAAAGAAGAAGTGTTAGTCTGGAATTTCAGTGACAGAAACCAACTTGGCTTCATAAAATCACATTTCTGAATGAAAATGTCAATAGCCTCAAAGGTTATTAGCCTTTGGACATGCACAATGGCGACATATACATCTTTGTACCATATCTTGCTGTTCTCGGGGAAATCCACCATCTCACAGCACACATCTCAGACTCACCCCAATGGCGATGAGAATGGGCAGTCTGATGATAAGCCAGTAATTCATGTTATAGTTTCTGGTCCAGCAACTAGTAGGAGGACAAAAAAGAGATGACAGAAAAGTTTCAGGACATTACTAAAATCTCTTGCTTTTCATTCTGTTCCAGTAATGCAGATGGAAAACAATATTAAGGACTAGATACCAGGAAAGCACATCATGCTGACATGGAAACAGATGCAGCTGCTTCTGAGAAACACTGTATACTTTGTACTATTGCAGCTATCATAATCCAACTGGATACTACTCACCAGCCTTTCTTGCCCGCTAATGGCTAGATCTCCTCCACAATTTTCTATGAATTATCATCCATTAATAGTGAAAATTTACTCCATTAAAACCAAGGTCAAATTTGCCATTTGTCTGAAAGGAGAAGGGGGGGAATCCGAGTCTGATCTTTCTGCTGTCATTCTTTGTTTCATCATCCTGCACTATTTTTTATTATTCTTCAGTCTCCAATGTCAGATAATCTTATTTAATTGCTTGCTAGTTTTTACTCCATTACTTACCATCATTATTCTCATATTGATATTGAGATCACTCATCTATTTTCTGTCCTTATTTTCAAAAAGGAGTCACTGATTTCAACCATGGGAAAGCAACTGCAGCTGCAAACTCCAGTTCCTTAAGTGCATATGCACAAGGTTTCAGGCCCACTGGGAGTCTTAAGAATTATAAGCAAGTAAACTCAAAAATGGGAGCAACAGTTCTTAACTTTTCCTGACCTGAGCCCTCCACCAAGTAAGTAACATGCTGCAGCAATATAATACTTCATTTACCACACGAGTCTCATTTTAGCTTTTAAAATTCCTGTCTCCTTGAGCAATACAGGAGAAAAATGACAAGAAAAGTCATGGCAGCCACAGTTTGGGATCACTGGTCTGAAGTGAACCTAAACTGAGGGTTTGTATATCTAGTTCCTCTCCGGCCACCATCACCACCTGATGGGCCATGTCCGTGTAGGATGGCCCAGGTGCAAGGGCAGTGCTCATGTGCCACTTTGCTTGTTACTGCAGTGACAGCATCCCTAATATTTATATGAAATAACTTTGTTAACCTCCTGCTAAGCATTACTTAAAAGCAACAGTCACCAGTAAAACCAGCAGGTTTCTGAGCTACACGGCCTGAGAAACAAACTGGAAACAGCACTACATAAAACATAGGTTCCTTCCCAAAAAAGGTTTCTCTTAATCCACAAATCTGTTCTGCCAAAACATACATATGTACGGTTTTCCCTAAGGCTTCTTAACAGACCTATGAAAGTTCAGCTTAGGTGATGGTGGTGGATTTTTCCCTCCCCAGCCTTGCAGTGGGACAGTCTAAGAGAAAAGGGCAAACAATGCAGCACTGGGAGGGATCCATGCTACGAGCACACACCCACATGTGGTCACTTACTAGAGAGGAAAGCACAGCACCTTGGCTGTGGCAATTCCTCATTCCCTTGCAGGGACTGCAAGTCCAAGAAGGGCTCAGGATATCGTTTTCCCTTCAGTTTCAGTTTAACGCATACAAAAAGCATATTATTGCCACCAGCAGCTCTACAATTAAATTGCATTTTAAGTATTGGACAAAAAAGGTGTGCGGACTGTGCGCAGTCAGTGTATCTGAGCCAGAATCTGAGTTACAGAACTTCTTAATTGGTACACGTGACTGGGAAGCACCTTCATGGAGCCTTTGAAATTAATTTTATTTGAACACCTCCAGACTGATGGGGTAATAGGCATAGCTGGAAGTGGAGCTCTAATTTTCTCAGAAGCTGCAGTGGCAATGAAAAAATTTCTTTATAATAACAGAGGCTGAGAAGCAATTCTTTATATTAACTCTGCAACATTTCTGTGTTAATTTGCTTCCTGTGGCATGCATCAATTCTAGCTACCTTTAAATTTATACAAATATGTGCAATTAAAAAAACCATTACAGGTCAATTAAGGTGTCATGGCTATTGAAACATCCAGAAAATAAAACTGGTAGACCTCTACATGACTTCTAGCCCATCTGTGCTTTTTGTGATTGCCACACTGATATATACACCAATATCTATTGTGCTTGGGATCTATCCCTACAGTTTGCTTGGCACCTCTCAGAAGATGCTTGGCAACAAATAGCCTTAGAACCATGAACTGAGAATTTGTCCAGTGAAAAAAATGCGAGGGGGATGTTTCTGCCTTTGCTTATCAATCCAGTATTCTCCTTCTAAAAGTAAAAACACAGTATTTTTACCTTGAATTGCTACAGATGAATGGAAAAACAAAAAAAAGGATGGAAAGCTGACTGCTTCGCTCTCATACTTGATTGCAATCAGAAGCAAAAATGTGTTTAATAATTAAGAACAACAGCTTGCCTTTAATGGTATTTGTAAACTAGACAAAATATTTTTGAATAGCTCACTTTTGAAGACACTAATTGCATTCTAAAGGAGTTGAGACTTGCACATGTAAGGAAAGAAGAAGCCAGTGTGCAACCAACCAAGCCTTGCAGGCTTCAGTCCTTTACTCAAATGGCTACATTCATAGGACTGCCTCAGATTCCTAGCCCTGACCACATTTATTTCCAGTTATTCTTCATAGCCAGAGAAGTAGTTAAATCACAAATGAAATTTACAGCCTGCTGCATGGTGACAGAGCTATGGCAAACAGCATGAAATATCCCTGGCTGCTCCAGCAAATGCCTGCCCAAGGCACAGAAATCCTGCCTTTCAGAGCAGCTGCTGCACGTGGTTATTTATTGCTGTATTTTACAAATATTTAGACAAGATTTAGAAAATTCAATAATGTGCCAAATTGCCCCTTTTAAGGTCTGCTGAAGGCAATGAGTGACAGTTTTCCTTAATAGAAAATATAAATCAGCTCTGAGCACCACATAATGTGGGAGGCTCAGCATGAGCACTTTGAATACATTTTCTACATCAATGGGGAAGATATGCCCACGGAACGTCGCCTGTTCAGAGGCTGCATGGTCCCTACACCTATTCTGATAATTTCAACAAAACTTGCAGTACATTAGTACTGCCACAATCATGCTGCAGAATATCATCAAGCCAACCTTGAAAAGGAAAGTAAAAAAACCTAGTATTGCTGAAGCCATAAAGGCAGCTTTGACTGAACTGGTTCAATACTATGAGGAACACAAAAAAAGCAAGCTGGTTCTTAATACTCAAACACCAGGAAACAGTTTGGGGGTGGCTCTGACTAAATGGAGTTTTCACATTGCAGCATCTCTCCAGTAATAATTGTGTCTGGGAGGAAAAAAAAAAAAAAAGGAAAAAGAAAAAAGGATCCTTTACAAAAGTGTTGGCTGGAAACTAAGCAAGAGGAAAATCAATTAAATAGTAAATTTAAATAAAAATGAAAGTGCATAGATTTATTTATTTTCCAAGCCACACAAATAATTATAGTCAGCTACCACCTCTTAAAAGAGCAAGCCACTTTCTTCCCTTAAAAAACAAAAACACTCCCCCCCCCAAAAAAAAAACCAAACAACAAACAAACAAAAAATCCAACAAAAACATCAAGCTATAGTGCTACTTGTAAAGTAGCTACCTATACAGCATACACAAAGGTAATTTTTTTCCAGAACAGGCACCATGGTAAAAATGGACAAAAATTATTTTACAGCAGTCTTGTGCGTGACATAGTTGACTTCAGCAAGACTAACGTAAGCAAACAGAGAATGTGCCTTTATTTTAGGAAAATCTAAATAATGGGAGCTTAAACAAGAAAAGGCAATCATTTCTCTGCTGCTAGGCATAGTCTAATCACTACAAATTGCAGGCAGAATCCTGTGGGAGGTTGTTGTCTTCTTCTGAAACAACTGTAAAGGCTACTGCCAAAGGCAGAGTATCAGGAGTGGTCTTGGTTGGGTAGGATGACAGCTATTGTTGATACTTTTAATACAGAAAAACAAAATATACCTGTCCTTGACCTGCAAAAGAATAGATGTATTCAGACATGCAGAAAATTCTGATCAGAAAAAAACATATGCTTCTTTCTGAAATGTTATGCAAGACCTTCAGACAAAACAGAAGCAATTATGTGAGGTTTCAGCACATTGCCAAAGCAAACCACACTGAACAGAAAGCAAACAGTGACCTGCTGGCGCACACATACAGCACAAATGTGATAGCTATAAAAATCAGAACTAAACCAACCCCTCATCTTCATAAAGGTACTTGACAGTTCCCCAGAGGATAACAAACAGCATTGGCACACCTGAAAAGAGAGGAGACAAGGCTGACATTGACATTGAGACTGGGAAAAGCAGAGAGGACTGCCCTCTGCTCCTAATAATGAGCAACAAAATCAACTGGTGTCAGGGTTGCAGCATCTATCCAACACAGGCTGCCATGAAGAGTGGGCCCCCTCCCAGTTCTCAGGCATGAAAAATGAACACCACAAGTGCCCCATAACAGGCATTCACCACTTCTCCTGTGGGTATTTTCAAACAGGCCAAGGGCATTAAATTTTTGGAAGCTCCACTACTAGCCTCTCTACTCATGCTAGAGAGGTGTTCTGACCAAAACTTTTGTGTCTAAATTCCTGCTTGTGGGTCACCTACACGGTATTCAAGCAGGACCAAGTTCAGGCTGTCTATTGGTGTCGAGGCTGGAACACACCCAGCCCCACATTCCCCTCATGGCAGAGGGAGTGTGGGCACACCCAGCAAGTTCCTCCCCCACAGAGAAGTCCCAGTTCTGGCTGTGGGACTGGTGTGGACTTGAGTGGCTGCAGCAAAGACAGCAGATGAAGGTGGCAGTGAGGAGAGGCTTGGCGCTACCCTCACATCACACACGGGCTACATCTGGTCTGTTCATTGGGGGCGTAAAGGGCAGAGAGACAAGCCAAGTAAGCTGGCACTTATTACCTGCTTTACAGTGTGAAAGGCTCTCTAATTTATTTCATTTATGAAGAGCCTAGGTCATTAAAAATAATTTTAAAGTGCATCTACCAACCAATACTCACTACAGAGAAAGATAAGAATACACACAAGGAAGGAAAGCAGGTTGTAACTCAAAAGGCAGGATAAGGAATTTGTGCTTAAGGATAGATCAAGATGGTCTAATTTCTCCTTAGACAGTGTCTGAAGCTGTATGTGCATTGCATAGAAAGACAAACATTTAGCATGCTTTGTTACTTTATCCTTAAAAACCAGTGAAGTAAGGGACTGTAAGAACATCAGCCTGCAGCAGTAAGTTCTGCACAGGGCAAATCCACAGTTTGTCGCAGCAGAAGCCACAGCTATATTCACAGCCTCTCCTCACTGTGGTGATGTCCCAAAGACTGAATACCTCAAGTAGGAACTTCATTGGGTATTATCAGTAAAAAACCTTCTCTTTTGTTGTACTGTAGAATTTCTCTGCTATCAGAACAGCTAAATACTACAGACACAGAATAATAATATTCTCCCTAATCAGTTAATTAAAAACAGAGAGAATGAAAAGCAGCAAGGAAAAATACCAATAATTAGAATAACAGCAAAGATAATTAACTGAGTAGAGATTATTTGAGCAAATAGCTACTATGTTCCATGGATTTATACTTGAAACTGAAAATATAGAGTAGTTTGGGAGAAAAGTAACCAAAAAAACTCCATGCTGCCTTGATAGTTGTATAAATAGATTAAGAGCAGGCTCATTGCACATCACTTCTAAACCAAATGAGACTTTATTCACAGAAACAAATTATAGTTTGAATTATTCCTTTCTTGACTTTGCTGAGCATTAAGACATCCTAATATAAAACTTACAGGATTAGACACAAACACTGAGAACACAAAGGCTGTATGTCAGTGGAAGCTGTATGTTATAGATCAAATGATAACACTACTGATTTAATGATTGTGGGTATCTCAGTCTTCAGGATAT
The DNA here is from genome assembly GCA_013396955.1 of Regulus satrapa. Lineage (NCBI taxonomy): Eukaryota > Metazoa > Chordata > Aves > Passeriformes > Regulidae > Regulus > Regulus satrapa. Next base: position 303,200 of record VWZN01018322.1, read on the forward strand.
ATCAAAAATCTCCCCATGTTTCATCAAATCACATGACATTTGAATTGAGAACCTATTATTAATACTATATTTCAGAAGAGTAACTAGAGGAAGGCTGATATAATAAAAAAGCATCAGCTATGCAAATATCATACAAATTAATAGGCAGAAAGTATAAAGCATCTTGTTCAACATTCTCTGCCCACTCCCATTTGTGATGTGCACCACTGGTGTCTTGGTATTGCAGCAGCATCAGTCACATTATTTTGCATGCTGGCAATGCACATTTTAGTCTGAGACACCAAGACTTAGCAGTGCAATACACACATGAATTTGCTCTGAATTTGGACCTCTGAAGGTCCAAACCTTACTGCGCAGATAGTACCTGACATCTACCAAGTTCAAAAAGCCTTGTCCTGAGAAATGGATTGCTCTGGAAACTGTCTGGGACAGTTTCAGCAGATGGAATACATGCAGTTTTCCAAAGCCACAGTAAAGATCTAAAGAGGAGACCGCCCCAACAACATTCCCCAATTCACTTCAAGTCTGTAGAAGTCATTTCATCACAGCAAAAGAGCAAATCTGAAGCCTCTCTGTAATAGCTGCAGTTTGCATGGATCACTAAGACTCTCCAAAGACTAATTAACAATATTGATATCTAATTAGCCTGCACTAACTGGCAAAAAAACCATATATTATTCTGGTTACTTCCCTGAGTCAAGAGAATTTTTTCTGGTTTGAGCAGGCAGTGGAAGCACACCGAATACAACTCACTGAATAAATACCACAGATGACTGTTTCATTAACAGAATCAGTGGCGTATTCCACTCCTGGGCTTCCAACATAACACTTTTGATGCATTTGAAGTTTCAGTCTCACACTTTTTCCTTCTGCTGCTGCTATTCAAAGTAGATTGAAAAAGAAAAAACAAAAACAAAACTGCAGTAATTTATAGGAGGCATTTTTTTAGGGAGTTGACTGGACTCTTTCTGGTTTTGCTTTTCTGTTATCCAGAAAGCTGAGATGGATCTTTTCTGAGATGAATTGACCAAAGAAGTCTCTGAATTCTGGAAATGGTAATGTCTACATTTTCTTCTCTACTGCATCACTGCTGAAGATGCCAGAACTGCAACAGTCTGATCATGATAAGCTCTGAGATGCTCATTCTTGCAGGCTGATAGCTGACCCAAAATCTTTGAACACTACATGGTGATTATGAAATCTGTCAAGTGTACTAGAAAATAAGCCTGCTGACAGTTCAACTAATAAACTTCAACTTCAAATGACTGGGCATCTGAATTATAGGCTGTAATAACAATATACATTACGGATGATGAGAAAGTAATGGAACTGCCAAATCAACATCTTAACACCCCACTGCATAAATAAGCAGCACAATCACTCAGTTTCACTCTTGCTTATATACTTAACACCTAGCCAGGTGTCTGCATATTAAGAAAAAAAAATTTGGAAAAAGAATCATTTTTCAGAATGAAAAAAAGATGGCATAGGTAAAAGAACAAAATTTTGAGTAAATTTGCACAGGTTGACATGTTCAGAATGCTCCACTATTCCTAACAAGAAGGGCAAGAAATTCCTGCAGCCACTAATGGAAGTTACCATGCCCTGATAGCAGCATGCAAAAATCAGGCTCTTCATTTAACACGTCTGAGGTATTTTGATAACAGAACAGAAAAGCTTGGGTTTGCTCTGGAACCCACAGTGTCCCCATTACCAAGAGAGGTGTCACCAGGTGGTGCTATTCCATGCCTTTCCTTTACCTCCCTCCTTTCCTTTACCTCCACCTGCAAGCAAGTTTCCATTCTTACAGATCCACAGCCACAAAATATTTGTAGCTTTGTATCCTCACTTTATGTGAAGGCAATTTCAGGAAAGACTTACTGAGGAGCAAGAGAGACTCCTCTCATCCTCACGTGCTGATTAGAGATTCTTCCAGAAATAGATTTGTCTCTGAAGGACCAGAGCACTGTCATCCTGGTGAAGCCTTTAAAGAAGGACATATTCTAAACACAGTATATTAGGGCTATTTTCAGTATTTTAGCAATAACCTGACATCTCTCGTTTCCAAAAGGGGTAAGTTCAACCTCCAAGAAAATCAGGCACATAAACCAGAAGGATACTACTGCTGTCAGAACAAGTCCATTCTTCTTTCTCTCAGAAAGCATCCAAGATGCTCTGACTTAATCAACTGATTAATGAAGAAATGCAAGAAGGATGCCATGAGGAACTGAAAGAAATGGTAAACAGATATGACTACATGTAAAAAGAATAAAAGCAAACTGATGATGTGAGAAAAGATGAAACTTTTTTTCTTCCTAAAACATGAAAAACATGGAAGAGTTTAATTTAGAAGACAGAGAGTAAAGAGGATTAAGAGGAACTCCTGACATGCATTTCTTACCAAGATCAGTCTGGACATAAGATCTATTTTTACATCCTTATCTGAAGCAGAGTTTTCATTTGAAAATAGAAAGTAAATTGTCAGTGAAAGCATCCTGTTGCTACAGAGAGGAGTAGTAGCATTACTGGGCTTCTGAAGGAAAACTTCTTACTAGTTCTGGTCCAGTCAGATCTTCCTTACAATCAGGATGTAGATTTTGATGCCCTAGCCATGCTTCATGCTTTTAATAGCTTCATTCCTCAAAGTATTCTTCCTTAGAGCAAGTTTGGATTGCCAAGGCTTGGAAGGAAGCAGATTATTTTTTTATAGTGATTTTCCTGCTGCAAGTGCAACTGGGTGTAAAATTACCACAGAAGCTCACAGAATATTTAGCTGTTTATTAACATTTTCTTTTCAGCCTTTAGAGCTGAACATGGTCTCCTGTCTGGACATCACTCCATGTCACTGTAGGATGTTTCTGTTACTCCATTTTCACCTCCTCTCTATTCTTAAGTGTGAACAGGTCCCTTTTCTACTAAAATCTGCTGATACAGCAGCTTTACAGTGTAAACTGCTCTTCTCCAGAGACTACTCAGTACAGTACTGATAGCTGAAAATCAAATGTCAGGCTCAGCAACTCCTGCCTTGGGCTCAGACATGATGAACACCGGGTTGTTAACCTGGGCACTGATTCAGACCATCCTGCACATACTGAGAAACAAATAAAAAAGTAGTGATCTTAATCTCTGTAGTTAGGATGGGGGTTCTTTTCACCTCTTTGTTATAAATGTTCTTCTCTCTACAAAGTGAGATCCATGGGCAAGGATTTCTCAAGGAAGCACTAGGTACCAGCAGTGTATAGGGACAGACTTTCTTTTCTGCAAGTGGAAATGACTATGTGAATCAACAGCTATTGTAGCTGCTGTTGTGCTGACTCCCAGAGTGAAGGAAACCTCTCACCTACCTGCTTTTCCATCAGCCTATTAAAATTTTGGGGTTTTGATGCTGCTATGTGTTTTTTGCCTCCATCAGCACTGTAAATGGAATATACAATTGTTTTTGCAGTAAGATTTGTAGAACTTAAAGTTGACACAAATGTAGGAAAGTATGCTTTGACAAAGAAATACAAGACATCACCAAGACATATTCCACGTTAAATTAAATAGGAAAAATTTAACACTGCCATCTCAAAGCCTAATATGGTATGGAATCTCAGCAACAAAGTGGCTTTTAGGAATACAGTTACCTCAAGTAATAGGGAAAGTTTATAGAAATCTACCAATAGATATGATATTAGTATAAGTGACTCCCCATTTATGAAACTACATTAGTTTTCATAGGTCTATCAGGATTTTATGACTTTTGTAGGTTTTATAAAGTACAATAATGCAAGACAGACTTCTCCCTTTATAAACATTTCAACAGCAAAGAATAATTAGCTACTTAAATTGATAATAAATGGACTACCATCTAATAACTTACTTTAGAACTGACCTGGTATCATATAACAAAAATACATTTGCGGTATCTTGGAACAACTGGTCTACTGTGGGCTGAATCTGACAGAGAAGGGAAAGAAAATCTTTAGTCATACTCAAGCCTGGGAAGAGGGCTTTATACTTAAGTTACTGGGGAATGGTATCCTTAATCCCTCCCGCTCCTACCAGCAGGATGCCAGTGCCAGTACCTGCAGGGCTATGATCTCACTGGCATCACAGAGACATGGTGGGATGGCTGCACACTGCAGCATTGGAATAGAATGCCACAAGCTCTTCAGCAAGGCCAGCCAGGAGAGGGAAGGAAGGGGTGTCACCACATCAATGGCAGCTGGAGTGCATGGAATTCCACCTGGGGATGGATGAGGAGCTGACTAGAGCTTATGGGTCAGGATTAAGGGGAGCACAGGGACGAGTGACATTGCAGGGGAGTCTGCCGCAGGCTGTAGACCAGGTAGCCCTTCTGTAGACAGACAGGAACAGCCTCGGAGCCACAAACCCTGGTCCTCCAGGGGAACTTCAACCACTCTGATATCTGCTGGAGGGATAGCACAGCAGAGCATAAGCAATCCAGGAGTATCCTGGATCACACTGATGAGAAATTCCTTCTCCAAGTGACAGAGGAGCCAATGAGAAGAGGTGCCATGCTGGATCATGTTCTCACCAACTAGGACGAGCTAGTGGGGAGCGTGAAGCTCAAGGAGAGCCTTGGCTGCAGTGACCATGGAATGATGGAATTCAAGGGGTGGAATGGTGGAATTCAAGGATGTTAGGGCAGTGAGGAAGGTGCACATCAAGCTCAGTACCCTGAGCAGACTCCAGAAGAGCAGACTACAGCATGTTTGAGAGTGATCACAATCTTCAGATGTAATTGTAAGAAACAACAATATGAAGTGACTAAATTTTTGAGCAATACAAACATGACATTTTTATACATAAATATTCATCAAACGATGAGAAATGAGCCAGTTAAAAAATTATCCTGTAAGAAGACAATTCATTAATGGAACAAAGGGTCAGAGTATCAAATTAGCTACAGCAATCAAATAAATATTTTTTGTTGTTGTTCCAGCTTTATTTTTACAGCTGATTAACTGCTTCCAAGAGCAGGACAGCAGTTCTAACAGGAACTTACTGTCTCTCTCTGAAGCCCCAGCATTACACTGAGGCTATCACACAGCTCAAAAATCAAATTAAATAAAAATCTGACCACTGCATACAGCAGAAAGCCACCTGGTAAGGGACTTGAACACCTAAAAAATGGAATCACCAATGAAGAAGCAGAAAGAAAGGGAAAAGTCTTCATATCTTTCCACTGGTTAGAGATTAAACTTATCTGGTATAATAATCTGGGAGCACTGAAATAGCAGATGCTTCTGCATTTGAAGGTGGAAAATCATTGGCAAGTTTTGCACATACGGAAGAGCAAGAAACTGTACAGATAACAATTGAATGGCATGGACAGAGCTTTTCTAGGAAGACTGGATGAAACCCATGTATCTAGTGCCAAGTTCTTGCATCACTGCTCATTTCCACAAACTCATCTAGAAATTCAGCAGCAAAAACACCTTTGTAAAGGAAGAACAAAACCAAAATAACATCTGTTTCTGCCTTCTGCATTCGCAGGAGACAAACTCTAAAAAGAAGTGATTCAGACCAAAAACAGCCTAACTCTTCCTTATAACATAACTCAATCCTCTCAGGATTTGACTAGATATAATTTTGTTCTGATTTCCCTTTCCTTTCATAATCTCAGTCAGTTCTTCAGGACAGTTCCCCTTCCCCTTTTTGAAATTAAATTGAGGGTTTAATTAAAACATATAGTTCAAATGTTAAGCAAAATGATGCTGCTTTTGCTGCATGCCTGACATGAAAGAATATGGAAGATATGGAACTTTAAATAAAACTCTCCAGCGGCAGGAAACTGCTATTATTTGCATTTATTTATTCCTATCAATATGCCAGAAAACCTTTTTCTCCTTATCCCAAAGGAGATTGGGTAATATCCCATTTTTTTGTAGAATTGGGTAATTCACAATAATATGCCATTTATATGCATTTTTCAAGTGAACTAATTTGCTAAAATATTCACAATTGAAATCCATAAAGAGAAGAGGAAATGCAAAGCAATTTAAATGTTCAAACTGGCATCTGTGAAAGCACTTGTAGCATTTACTGGGATTTACTTTCATTTTTCCGAAAGTGGCCTGGTATCACCAAAAGGGGAGGGTAGAGAAGAGGAAAGGAGAGAATGCAATAAAAGTATGTGCAGGATCACTCCAAAAGTAGGATTAATCCCAAACTGTAATGTATTTTCAGGTGAACTACACAGTGAAAGAATCAAAGGTTTGCCCTTTCTACAGAAGCTGATCCTTGCTCAACCAGCTGGTTTCAAGGCATCACAATCCTAGATTTCAAGCACAAGCACCTTGACCCTTTTGTTCCCAGACAGTCCCCATTTGACCTGCTCTGCCCACTTAGCCAACCTGACATGCCCCTGCTAGCAGCCCCTTGTTTATCAGCTGCTTTGCATCGCCTCCTGCCATGCCGTCACCATTTCTCTACTGTTGTCTTCGCCCAGATGCAAAGCATCATTGCTATTTTGCACCACAAATAGTTTAAACGTGTCTTTAAATACAATGGGAAAACTTTCAGGAGATGCAGCAGGGCAGTCCAGAAAAGTCCACACCCAGCTGGAACCACCCACACATAATTTGTCCTGGGAAGCTAATGTCCTGCAGGAGAAGTAGTGTGGCAGTGGTTTGGTGAGTTTGAGGTGTCCCACAGCCTTTGTGCCATGGGCATCCAGGAGCTGTGACCACACCCTCCAGCCCAAACAAGGCAAGGGATTAGCAACAAAAAGGGAATGCAAAGTGCAAGACTTGAACTGGACAGCACTAGGAGAGACACACGAGTTTTCCTGTATACCCTCTGCAAGTGCAGCCAGGGGAGGACAAATGGAAAAATCAACTCACCCCAGCCAATGCAGAGATAAAGGCGGAAAATTCTCTGCTCAGAGAAGACAGAAAGTACCAGCAGTGTGTACAGGTACATGCCTTCCACCAGCAGCCAGTAGTAGTTTGCAGCCACACAATACTGCATCATCACGAAGACCAAACGGCAGCTGAGTGATTCCTGTGACAGAAAAAAAAGCAGAGCCCGAAGTAACACAACAGATACTGAGAATAAAAAGATACTAACTCAAAAGACTGGTTCTCTTTCCTACTCATGCTCCTCAAAAAAAGATCTTGCAAAACTAATCACATATTTTATTGCTGAATGGACAGAAGCCATTAATAGGTGCTACACACAGCAGGCAGATGCTTTCAACAACATTACTCCTTAAAAAAATAGTACGTGCTCTGTATTTTCCCCTCAAGAAGCAATGATTTTATTTTGAAAAGCATGAATAAAGATGGAAAGAACAAGTGAAAGGTACTATATCAACCACAGTCAGTGAATCTTTCACTTTCCTGGATGCTCTATTCTGCAGTTGAGAATTTCTCCATTAAAAAGAAAAGAGTGGATGCCATGAGGTTGACTATTTGCCAAAGCAAAGGATATTTTCATAGAATAGCAATGCTGCCCAGTGCACCACATTTAAGTGCAAATTCTCTCATCGCTGGTAAATTACAGAGATGAGCAGCAGGGCTTTAGATAAGTATGAAATCTGATTACCTAATTAATATATCCATCAGAGCTGATGAAACTCCTGTTGAGTAAACCGTGTGTAAAATCGTAAAGTCTACACTTTTTGGAAAGAGGAAATGACTGACAAGCCAATATGAACATTTCCAAACCATTTAAGATGCATTTTACAAGGTTATTTTCTGGCAACTGATAAACTGCAGATGAGAAAAAAAAATCAACCACCATATGAGATTCACTGTTGTTTTAGCACTTTTGCCTTAGGCAGTGTCAGAAAAGGATGGGCACTCAGGATGCATCAGGAGAGGCTCCCTTTACCACTCCAACCCTGTACTGCAGCAGCAAATGCCATACCCGTGTTTTAGAGTCACAAGAGCAATACAGATAACAAAGCTACCTTTCCTTTCTGGGAGGTTTTGAGTAAATTTTGCATTCTAAATCCAAATGGGGAAGGGCACACTTACATCATTAATTACAAAAGACTTGTATACCCTCTCTCATCAATTAGAAGTATTTAATTAGCCTTCTCCTCCAAAGCTTTTCTAAATGGTTTCAGATTTGCATTTGAATCAGTTGCTTCATTTTTTTCCTCTCATCAAGAGATTCTGTAGAGATGACCAAAAATAACCAATTTAGCAGGTGGACAACCAACTGACCAGATTGACAGTTCCATCATAAAAAGTCCTGGCTTAGGAAAATAAATGCCCTCTTGTCACTGCTAGAAAGAAATGAAACTGCAGCATAGAAAGCAAATACTGGCATTGGTATATGTATGTATGTAAAAAGATCAGCTTTGTGTTTCTCAGTCTAGTGGGGCAAAACTTCCCACAGGTAGAGAAACATGTCCTGCCATCAATTAGAAAATTAAATTACCTGTTGTCATGCAGACACACCGCACTGATGACTCCAATATCCTAGGAAAGACCACAGTGTCTGCCCTTACCTGGAAGGCTATAAGTCCTTCCCACTGGTACTCTTGTGTGGCTGTGCTGTACATCCACTTCACCACTGAGTCTTTAATGAAAACAGATATAGCCCGGAGAATAAAAGAGGTGAAGAGGTTCAGGTGAATGTAATTCCTTGTGCAATGCAGATGTCTGTAACAAGAAAAATCTAGTCACAATCCACTACCTATATAAAAGATACAACATCAGACAAGACTCAGAAAGGGAACAACGAGCCCTGTAAGGATTCAGGAAGCACCAGAGGAAATCCCGTAACTTGAGATGGCTGTAGGGTTCTCAAACCATCTTTGGGAAGAAAATGCTATCAAGGAAAACATATTCAGAACTTCAGCCCTTAGAGCCAGTGTTTGGGAAAAGGAAGAAGATAGGTGTGCTGAGAAAAAAAAAATCTAAAGCTTAAAAAGTATAAAAATAAAGTCATTTTCAAAAACCTTATCTGAAAGGACTAAAAGAGTCAAGTTCCACATAATGCTGAAGCTAATTGCTTTGAATTGACCCCAATGTGACTGCACAAGTTTACCTTGGCAAAGCTCATGACTGGTGTGCAGTGCAACTTCTGGCTGTGCTCAAACCCCAGTGAAAAAACATCCACCTGCAAATCACCCTTTGACAACAAGAGAAAAAGCTGTATTCAAATTGCCTTCTGTAGAAGTAAAAAGAACAAGTTTTTCACCTCTGCATTCAGAATTGAAAACAAAAAAAAAGGAATAATCATCTTGAATTTCAGCAGCCAGCTGCAAAGACAATAAAATTGCTACTTGTCAAAAAAACCCAAAAAAACCCAAGCATCTTAAGGGATAGCAAAAGAAACTGCAGTTATGTAAATGGCATCCACTTGCAGAGTACTGCCAATATTTCACCAGCCTTATTACAAACATTTTCTCCCAGCTCTGCAAGGGTACACATTTTACCTCCAAAGAAGTTACGTTTGGTATGATTTTTAAGATGCTAAAAGACAAACGTAACATATGGTAATCAGCAATGATTCCAGCAAAGCTTTCAGTGAACTTATACTTCCAATGTCTTGTTTTTAAAGCTCTATAAATTTTGGTAGAAAAATTGATTTGGTCTGAAAGTTAGAGTTTGCATTGAAGAAACACTTGTTTGTCATAGATCAGATAGAATTTTTTGTATCATTTTTAAGTCATAATTTTTTTCAAAGCTTACCTATTACTAATATTTATGTTCCTTTAACTCAAAATTCATTTGTTGCTACCCTTCAGAACTGCTACACATTTCAATCGCATTGAAAAAGTTATGTAAATTAGGCAATTGAAGAAAATAGGCCGCAAGTAGTTACTGAGTATTTTTGCTACAGGCAATGCAACTTATTCAAATTGTTTCAGTCATGAAGTTATGGGCCTAATTCAGCCTCCACCACTGAAATTAGACTTTCCTTCCATTTTTTTCAGAGAATGCAAAATAGAACTCCAGAGAGATACTGTTTCCTCCTCTGTATCACCTTTAAAGACAAATATAAGGCTTATTCTGTAGTCTAAGAACTCTAAGAGGCCCATCAGTATTTGCATGCCATTGAATTAGATTTTGATCCTCATTTGTTGAGGCTATGCAGCTCTGGGGAGATGAGCAGAGATGTCAGTCAGAATCCAGAAATAATTCTGTGCAATTCACATAGGGGTAGGTCTCATTTAATGAGATCCAGGACCAAGCTGTATCTTGGTAAAAAACAGACAGGAGAACACAAAATGGATTGATAGCATAATTTTAACAAGACTCTTGGTACCTCTGATGTCCCTGGAACCTCACTTTTAAAACGAGAAGCACACACTTGTGTACACTTCTCCAGTCTCTGCTTCATTGTTGAAGGAAAAAAAAAAAAAGCATCACCCCACAAAAGTCAGGGCATCAAAATTCCCTCTCTCCTACCAGTCCTTGGTGACATACTTGCTCTTTGTTCCCTGCCAGAAAACATCCTTTCTTCCTCCCTTCATAAACTACATGGCTGTGCTCTGTGACCTTTACATTTGGGCTGTTAAGATAACTCAAGAAGTGTCATTGATAGGTGAAATGAGGAGAAAGCAGTTATCCTGGGAGACATTTGGAGACTTCCAGACCATCTGGTGCTTTTCCAGAAAGGTCCCAAAGTTGCACAGGTACAACACATACAAATCATAATTATCACATGGCATTGGTGAGCGTGTCTCTGGATTTCTGCAAGTCATTTTAAAACTTCCTTGAAATTGCCCACCTATGCTTCCCCACATAAGCATAAGAGGAAAGAGAAGGGATAATACAGGGCTAAAAAAATATGGTTCAATATGAGAAGGCTCGCATAATTTTAATTTTGGAATTTAGAAGTTAAAAGACATGACTGACCTTTTTAAATACAAAAGGGAAGAAAGGAAAGGAACTTCCTTGCTAGAAGTGTAGTGCAGACATCAGATCAGGACCAATAACTGGCAATGACAATTCTTCAGTCAGGGAAGGAAGTTTCTTAAGAATCAGAGCACTGAAGGTTCCTGACTTTATTTCAAGTAATACTACCAGGATATGAAACATTATACTTTTTTAGGGGGCAGCCTCATGAGGGCATAAGAGGGATGGGACCTGGCTGTAGAGATCAGTTTCCTGGCAGAGGGACTTCCCTCCCACAACAGAACAGGAGCTCATCTGTGTGTTTTCTAAGTATCATATATATGAGTGTCCTGTGCTCAGCACTCCAGCTGAAGGAAAGTCTGACTGGAATCAAAACATCTCTTGCATTTACAGAGGGGGAAAGAAAAAAAAATCCCTATTACAATCCAAAGTTTTGTTTTGGTCTGGAGGGGGCTTTTGTCTTTTATTTATTCCTTTAACCAAACACACACAGTGTATCTTTGGCATGTGCAACTATGAGTGTCTAAATTTTTATGTGCGCTGTTGAATTTGTAAGTGAAAACCTGGATGGACTCAGTATGTCACTATGGCCAGCTGACAGCAATTTATTTCACAAACTTTTCAAGTCTCAAATTAGAGACTCTTCCATATTGCAAAAGAAACAAGAATTTCTCAAAGTTCTCCAAAAATAAAAATTTTGTCAAAAATCAATTTTTGCACATCTTGCATGTGAGGGCTGGGATATAGGACAGACTGAGATTTATGCTCTGGGTAACTCCAAGCAAAGCAAAATGAAAATTTTTCTCCTAAATGTCCTTGCCCATCTCAGACTTGAGCCGAATCTACAAAGTGAGACCATGAAGAATGTCTTGAATAATTTCTTCAACAACCTCTCTTTTACCACCTCTTCCAGTGGAAATTTCATTGAAATAAAAAATTGCCTAACACAATATTCCAATTGATAAAAGGTATCTGTTCAACATGTTCATATGGGTAACTGCAAAAATGTGACAATTTTACTTGTGTTTTGAGAAGGAATTATTTTAGGAAGGAACACTGAAGTGACAAAAGAGAGAAATAATGAGGTGATAGAAAGAGGGGAAAAAAAAAATCCAATGTTTCTGTCAAAGTCTGATACTGTCATATAGAAAAACATAAAAACCTTTAGTCTAATCTCTTCAAAGCTTCGCCAGTTACCTGAATCCAAGAAGAATGGCAGTTGCTATTACAAGGGCAGAGAAGGAAAGAGCATATCCAATGGTGTATATGATGGACAAATTCAGGAGCTGTTCTTCTGGTGCATCCTGAGAGCATATAAAGAAGAAGAGAAAAACAAAAAAATGGAGGGGAAAAAGAGAGCTCATGGCCTTCAGTTCTTTTCTCCCAGCTACCTTCTAACTTTCTAAATGATAACACGAAATCATTCTCCTACTTTCAAGTTTAAATGCACATGTCAAATCAGTCTTCCACTTTCCATATGCTCTAAAGAAATAAAAAATTTAATCTTAATTCCTCAGCTGCTCCCAGGTGTTCGCTCAAATAGTTGGGTTTTGCAGCCTTGCTAGAAAAATAGATAATGTGACATTCTTTCATAATAAAGTTGGAGGGACATGAATTACCACACAAGCAAGTCTTAAAAGTGATAGCAGAAAGCATAGATAACTGAGACCTGCAGCAAAAATGGAAGACCTAATCTTTTCAGATTCAAGCACTTCAAGCAAGTCTCCTTGCTGTGATAGTGAGGGGGTCCTCATGTACGCTTTGAAGTGCAGTAAGCCAGGTCCTGCTTGATGATCTGGAGGCAAAGCATGCCTTGCATTCACACAGCTAAATCCTTTTCTGCACCCAAATAATCTGTCTTTTGCCTCAACTGTGCAACCACCTGGTAACAAACTACAGCCCAAGAGCATCTCAGGACCTGGGTGTTACTGCGCTGTGTGAGAGGGAGCAACCTGCTGCAGACCAGAGCAGTGGGAGCCCTCTTCAAATTCACTGAAAACATGATTATTGAGACCCTTGCTTGAAAATTCTGGCCAAAATCCTTATAGAGAAGAGAAGAGAACTGAAAAGGTACAGGCAGCTCTGAATTTTAACAGGCTTACTGCTCAGCCTCTGAGGCACATTCACTGTTCTAGTTCATCTCTAAGCACGTATCTTTGTCTAAATAGACTCAGGGATTTTATTTCCCTTCTTCAAGCTGCTAACTCTGCAAATGACTCCTGAGACTGGTGCTGTACAGAAGAATACATTCCTTATCCTTAATAAATTAGGTACAGTTATTCAGATGCACTTTGCACAGCCAGAAGGATTTAAGGTGAACATACAGGCTGTACCTCAGATTTGCTAGCTTTATGCTTTAAAGGAAATTCTACAAAAGCTGCCTTATAAAAAAGAAAATTTCTTCACTATCAAAGCTTCAGCAAACAACTGAAACCTGAAAATTTAAAACACGTACACAGACGAAAATGACGTTGTACACCTAAATTTACAAAGATTCACTAACACTTTGGAATTTGTTTTAGTTGCATTTATAATATAACACAAGACAAACTTATAAAAACAACTTCTTGTTCCCGCATGCCAGATGCACAAACCAAAGTTACTATGAGGCTCTATATACATTAGCTGGAAAACCAAACATAGCTGTTCACATTTTAAGGAGTGACACCACATACAAAGGGTTCCAGAATCCAGATACTTCATTAAAAATTGGACGCAGGTGCCAAATGAGCAAGTTACCATCAGGTATCTCACTCATTAGCATATCCCAACACAGCTCTGGAAGAAATCATAATGGCCAACAAGGAAAAGTCAAACAACCAGGCTTATACACAGCATTAAGAAAAAGTGCTCTGCTGGTATAGCACAGAACACAAAAAGGACAAGGAATAAGGCTGCAAGTCAAACAAAAAGGTTAAAATTCACATATTTGGAGAACAGAAACTCTGTTTTCCCATCTTCTCCTAGCCTACAGCTATTTATTCCTTCTGATGAAGGAGGCACTGAGCAATGGAAACTACAGATGACATAGATCCTGCAGCTTTGGGACTTTCACAAACTTGAACTGTTTTGTCTAGGTAATGGACTTAGTAATGCACTGGGTACTGGGTTCCCAGTATCCCAGGACAGAGAGAGTACACTCAATTTCTGTGAGGAAAAGCATCACCCTTGGAGGTTCACAGCAGTAGTGGTATCACGTGTCATGGGAACGCACACAGTGCACTGGCTGACGCCAATGGCTGTCAAAAATCCTCTGAAAAGCCCTGTGCTCTCCTTCATTTAGTGCCAGGCATCTCAGCTCCCTGCAGAGTAAAAGCATGAGGGCAAGAAAATAACACTGACAAGCTTAATTCCATTGCCCACAGAAAATAAAGGTATAAAGATTAAAAAACCTTAAAGAGAAAAAAAAAAAAGGCAGGGATTGCCCCGTGCCCAAAGGTGAAAAAGCAAATGTCCTTCAGTTCAGTTCATCTTAATCACCTTAATAGCTGCTAACAAGACAGAGTAAATGGTCACTATTACAATGACGTTACAATGGAAAAAAGGCAAAGGAATAACAGCAGGTCACTCCTGCAAGTTGAGCTCCTTGCTCAACTTGCACCACAGCTGGGATAACCTGAGTCACTTCTCTTGGCTCTCACGCACATGTAAATATGTTCTCGTCTACCCTCCATGCTCCCCTTGTTGAAAGGGAGAGACCTGATGTCCCTTACCATTAGGCTCACTGAGGTGAGTCAGTCAAGATTAATTTGACAGGACAAAAATGCGTGGGCATCAACAACTATTTTTTTCCTCTCTTCTGCTTTGTCCTAAACAACAGCAGCAAGGCGGGGGGGGGGGGGGGTGGAATTGGAAAACAACTCCTACCTGGTCAGAGGGCTCACACTCAGACAGGTTCCTCCAGGGCAGGGTCGAATTCTCCTTCAGCAGCCAGGTCCCCTCCGAGGTGCAGAAGCGGTACACCTGCCCGTGCAGCACTGCCAGGAGCACAATGAGCCACAGGGTCAGCAGGAGGAGAGCCTGCTCGACCGAGGGGCAAGGCTCACAGAGCCTCTCCAGCAACCCTCCTTCCTCACCCCCAAAGCTCTCCCAGTGGGAGGGGGCAGCTGCAGCATGGCAGGGGAAGTGCTGCACCCACTCCCTGCCTGCCCCCAGCACTCTGCTGCTTGTCCTAAGGGCCCCAGAGTCGCCAAGGTATCAGACGGCACCAGGATATGTTCCAGGACAGTTGCTGACCATTCCACAGTAACAAGAGACTAAAATAATTGCTGCCATCTTTGTGTGGATTTTACAACCTACATAACTTCCAGCTCACTACAATATTAGATTTTGAAACATGCAAATTCAAGGAATGTTAAGCTTCAGCTACAGATTTTATGTGGCAAAGACTAAATGTGCTTTTTCTTTTCCAAAAGCATGCAGACCCAGAGAAACCTCAGACCAGGTACACTAACACAAGCTTCCCAAAATGTAAACGCTTACACAAGCATCTGTGCTACAAAATGAAGCCATAAATCTTTTCCTAAACTACCCATGCACTCTTTCCATTCCCTCTGTTTACATGTTTGAATAACAAAATTAGCAATAAATTAAACACCTTTCTGGTGCAGTTAGCTGCTTGATCTTGTAAAAGCAAGTACACTGAAATGGCTCCTAATAAAATTATGTCAGACTGCAGCACCAAAAGAAAATGTGCAAAGGGAAAGCAGCACTCAGTCAGTGTACAGAAAGAAACTCCCTCTCTAGTGTCTGGAGTACTGGGGAAATCTAATAACTTAAACACCTGCACACATAAGCAACGTGGAAGTGTCCTTGTATGAGCTGCTTTGCAAAGAAA
This sequence comes from Regulus satrapa, assembly GCA_013396955.1. Lineage (NCBI taxonomy): Eukaryota > Metazoa > Chordata > Aves > Passeriformes > Regulidae > Regulus > Regulus satrapa. The sequence goes on from VWZN01018322.1 coordinate 318,863, forward strand.
GTTTCTTACTAATCACATTTTTGACCCAGTAAACTGATCTGTTCTATTAACAAAGATTCCCCTCAGAAAACAATGCTGGGTCAATCCCTCAACCAGGCTTAGCCTCTACCCAGACAATGTCTGGAAAACTACAATATTCTGGGATATAAGAAGCTGAGCTAAGAAGATTCAATTCTACAGGGGCATCAAAATACCTCCTAATTGCAGCTTTTGCTCCAACCCAGCCTTGCCTTCTGCAAACTCATCCTGTTGTCAGTTCCCTCATTACTGCAAACTAGAATAATTAGAATTCAGCACTTTGTTCAATGGGAAATTTTTGAAACTTATTTGAAATTCTAACACCCCAGTAGGTTATTTGTTTGTTAGTTGACAACTGATAATCTCTTTGATAGTTGTCAGCTGCAGACACCCAGTAGGTACTCTAAGTAATAAACGCTTTAAAAAAAAATAAATAGAGATTAATATTCTAATAAGGCATTTTTAATGAGTATGCTAAATGGTAACTGATAACGGTTCTGGTAGGCATAGCATATTTGTTTTTGTAATTGCTATACTGAATATACCAGTAAGAGATAATACAAAGATGATATAAAAATTAAGTTATGCTTGTGGAGTGTTTTTCTTACTATTAAAGGTATCTGTTCATATGAAAACAGAAGGAGAGATTAGGTACAGCACCTGAAACACATTCACAGCCACTAATTTCACCTGCTCTCATAATCTACTGCCAGTGACAACCATTCCCTTAGGTCAAGGTATTGGTAGGATGTTCTTCAAGGGTAATAGAAGTGCTTATTTCACAACATCAAAAATAAAAAAGACTAGGGAAAACATGCATCCTCTCAGGAAGGATAGGGAAGACCTGACTGCAAAGGACAGGGAAAAGGCTGTGCGGCCCTCAGTGACTTTTCTGCTGCAGCCTAGGCAAGAAAAGGCTCCAAGAAAACCCTACAGCAGCCTTCAGTTTTTGAAGAGGGCTGCAAGAAAGCTGGAGAGTAGATTTAGATTAGGTATTAGAAAGAAATCCTTTAGTGTAAAGGTGGTTGAGTCCCTGCAGTATGTTATGCTGAGAGGCAGAGGATGCCACATCCCTGGAAGATGTGGCAACCAGGCTGGATGGGACTTCAAGCAACCTGGCCTAGTGGAAGACATCCCAGTCCAGGCAGGGTGGTTGGAACTAGATGATCTTTCAGGTCCTTCCCAACCCAACCATTTCATGATTCTATTAATATAGTAAAGATTTTATACATCATGCCCCCTCCCACCCCCCTTAAGCTTCGTGGTCAGGAAATTGAAGTAAGCCATTCAAAACACCTATGCAAAAGCAGCCCCAGAAATCAGTAAATATTGTATCTTTGGAGCCAGTGAATGTGAAATCCAGGAGGTTTAAGTCCAGAGGGCCATAGGACTAGGAAATTTTGTCTGACTGCTACTAGATGAACCATAACCAAGACAAAGTTATTACAAGGAATAATCTCAGAAAACAAACTTGACTATATTCCTGGGGGAAAAAAAAAAACAAAACCAAAAAACCCCATCCTGATAAAGAAGAAATAATTTTAAAACCAAGCAAAAAAAAAAAAAAAAAAAAAAAAAAAAAAAAAAAACCCCAAACAAAANAAGTCAAAAAAAAAAAAAAAAACAAAAACAAAAAACAAACCCCAAACCAAAACAATAACACACAAACCTCCGCCCCCCCAAAAAAAAAACCCATCCAACATTATTTCGCATTTTCTGAAACTTTGTGAATTCTCCCTCCCTGCCACTATTTCTTAGTGGCAAAGCCTAATTTAGATGAATTCTTAGCTTCAATATATTTATTTTCTCTCCGAATCATCATGACACACTTTAATTTTCTTTTTATTGATAACATTTCTTTTTAAATAATGAAGAGGAAAATCTAGTGTATCCCAAAGCCTGGAATATAATAGAGAATTGAAATGTTTGCTGTAAATGAAAGATGGAATTTGCTATCGGACAGAAAGACAAGGCAATTCATTTAGATATGAAGAAAAATATTGTAATGCTATTACACTGGACAGGAAATTCCTGTCACATGTAGTAGTCACAAACACTCAAAGTGGATGGCTCTTACAGACTTTTAGGTAGTCACATGCCAGCTGTTGTCAGGTTGCCATTTGTCACTGATTGCCAAAACAGTGGTGATCAGTACAGGACTTGGAGGCAACTGAAGACCAGCTGGGCTATCTGTACCCAGGAAGAGCCTTAAAATGTTAAAAAAAAAAAAAAAAATTCCAAATAGATGAGACTGCATATCACAATGCATCACCGGGCCTGTAGAACAATTTATTAACCAAAATTCTTATGAGATAGAAAACGTTACAAAAAAGCAAACTTCCACTTTGAGGCACCATTGAGATTCTAGCTGATATATGGGACAATGCTTATGAAAGAGCTGAGAGAGTACAGAATGCAGGATGTGAAAATAACACAGTGCTGATACACTGCAGGCAGCCAGTTACTCTCAGAAACGTGAAAACAAGTCTCACTGTTGTGGAAATGGAATGCCTTCAGTAATGTGTCAGACTCCCCATTACCCACACAGCATCACTTTGGAGCTGTGAAGGGCTCAAAAATGGATAAACACCACACACGAGACCCTTCATGCCCTGCAGCTTGGTCCATCCAACATCAGCAGCAAGCAGGATCTCCCAGGCAAACCCAGTCCAGGGGTGTGGACACCTTCCAGCGCTGTGTGATCAGCAGGAAAAGCTGCCCTGAGGAGACTGCCCACAGCCATGGTGCCAAGAGCCCGGGCCTCACACAGCGTGATATGGAAAAGTGTGCCTTTGAAACAGAACCCTCCCAAAACTGCACCAGCCCACAGTCATTCCTACTTCCTCCATTTCCCAGAAGCAGAAGGCAAACAGCCTCCATCTACTCCTCCTCTGGGCAACAAGCTCAGTCCCAGGCAGCCACCTGCTGCTGTCCAGACACAAAAAGGGCTGTTAATGACTGATAGCTCAGAAGAGATTCACCTGAGCTGAATGTTCTTCCCCAGTCTTGCCTCAGTGATGTGAGGGACAGAGTAAAGCCTCTACACCAGAAACTCTGCTCTAGTGCTTCTCCAAAATAGCCAATAAAACCCTGAAGACTTTAGATCTTCTCCTTTACAAAATTCCCATCTTTGCTTACTGAAATCAGCTCCAACAAAGTTCAAGGAATCCACTAGCTTTTAATCAGGAATGTTTTGACTCAAGAATTGCAAGTGCCTTACCATTCCTACTGCCCAGAGGAAAGCATGTGGCTTGCAATAAAGCTACCTAAAAATGTTTTAAAACACTTTTTTCACATGTACTTTTTATGACACTCCCTGCAGAGGTGGCAGATCTGGATCCTCAACTTTCTAAAACAGATAAAGGGATAGTATATGTACGCATTCTGTCTTTCTGAGGGCTTGGTCCAAAGCTCACTAGGAACCTCATTACTTGTAACTTGCATGTGCTCCCATTGCTGAAAAGAAAATCAGATATTAATAGACATGGAGGCAAACTAGCAGTGACACGCTAGGAGGTGGCCTGTATGCCGTGACAGGAAGAAGGCACCCACACAGCTTCCCCCACAACTGCTGAACAATTTCAGCTTCTTGCTTGCAGGTGGTTTACTCAGAGGCAATTCACATTTGTCTATGCCTGAATTCTGCAGTGACTCAGGCTCTTACCTTTAATGCGGTCAAAACACCAAGCAGACAAAGACCAACATCAGTTCTAACAGACCAGAATGACAAACAAAAATTCTTTTAAGGTTCAAGTTTGGTTTTGCTTCCTTGCTATCCTGCAATACCTTTTTCCTGTCCACTTAGGTTTTCTGTTACTGTACAGTCAATGGTTCATTCCACTATATTCCACAATTGGCTATCATCCTCTGCAAATAAATAAATCCACACCAAGTGCATAGAGAATCTGATTTTATTTACTTCTTAATTTAAGTGCAAAAAGTTGCAAAACCTTTGGAACAGCAGCTTAATAGCACAAGTTTATTTGAAGAGTGTCAATCACACCTCATTAGAATTACATGTTAAAACATGGACTGATGCCCGAAACTCAGTCACTATAAGCTGATAAAAGGTAGAGAGTTAGCACTAGCTAATAACATCTATCTAGTGAACCTGTAAATCTAACAAAATCCCAGAAGTACCTGAATACTTCTGCACATGGAGAGCATTGGCAAAAAGCTCACAAACTTCTCCTTATTAGCCCCACTTTTACCAGAAATAAAAACAAATGTAATACCTTCTCTACTTGAAACAGCCAACCTCATCTGCATTTTACAACATCAGGGTGTCAAGGTCAGTGTGACATTACTCACCCAACTGTCCCTGGGGATAAACTGGAACATTATTCATTGTAAAAATAAATTACAGCAGGTCCTAGCCAATCAGTTCTATACAGGCAGTGAGATGAGAGAATAAGAACAAGAGATTGCAGTTTTGTCTGTCTGCTCTCTGTCACATATTTTAGACTTGTCCTCTGTTAATATCCTTTCTCTACTTCCAGCAGGGGAATTGTTTAGGAAAAGGTAACAATTTTCTCCATAAAGCAGGGACTCTGCAGTATGAAAGCTTCACTACAAACTTCAAGATAGACCAGCTTGTTCCTGAAATGAGCAACCTGCCCTTTGATGGGGACAACAACTTACCAGAATTTAGGAGGTTGCAACCCCATCAGCATCTCTGTTCAGCTATCACGCTATTGCTTTGGGCAATGCTCTCCTGAAAGAATCACTCTTGGCTGTAAAAGCAGCTGCTAAGTGTCATTCAGCCCCAACCCCGGTGCTGCTTTCTGCAAAGGCACCCTAAACCCAGGACTCATGCCTAGGAGCACACAGCTGAAAACATGACACAAGGGAACAGCCTGATCCTGAAGCCCCCAGGGAGCTGGAAGGGCCCCAGCCTACACCACTGTCCAAGAATCACATTTATCAAAGTGCTTCTTTGTGCTGGGCTTACCCCCACATCATCTGAAATTATATTACCTTAACAGGCAGTTTAACTACAGATATTTTAGTATTTTTTCCCATCATTTCTCTCCCCTCATAACGTATTTCATCACCTCAGCTCCTTTGCTTCTGTAGTAACAAAAAGGAAAAAAAAACCCCAACAAAACAAGCCTTTGCTTGCTTACTTGGATATTCCCTTGGACCATGTAAGAGTGCCTGTTAGTTGGGTGCAAGTTCACTTGTCTCTTGTGTGGAGTAGGAATTCATCTGCTTTTCTTTTTTCTCTCTTTACTCTTTTTCCTTGCAGTGTTTTGGGTTTTATTAACTGGAAAAGGGGGGAGGGATTCTCGGATCTTTCAATCTGGGAGCTAGTGATGAGGAACATTCACAAAAGGAATGTTTCCCCACCTCTCACCCAAACCATACGCACTATTGAAAATTATTTTCTTCCTGCAGCAACTACTTGAAGCAACCACCTGACAAGACCTGACAAACCACCTTTACATGGTGCAAGGGAAGATTCAACCAAGCGCAGGCCACACCACAGGCTGCACAGACACCCCTGCATGTCCTGGAAATTCTCAGTGCCAGAATCCTCTGCTGTGCTATCAAAAGCACAAAGTCACAGACACTGCAGATGGAGATGATGCTGTTTGGCATCACCCAAGGAATATTGACTGTATATAAATTCTTATTTAAAAGCATTCCTTTTGAAATCACATTAGCACAACAGCACTAAAGATTCAGGAATTAGGAAGCATTAAGCTAAAGCTACTTATGCTTATATGCTATAGTTCCATCCAGTAACATTGTTTCTACACACACCATCATACTTTTTTTTCCCCCAACAGAATCCACCGGCTTTTTAAGACAGAACAGGGAGAGAATTTTATGTGAAATTACTCATTCTTACAGCTGTGAGATGCAAGCCATATTAAACAGACTGAATCAAGTCTATACCAAATACACTATTTTCTTATTTGTGTGGACCATTCAAAGACCACCAACAATTTAACTCCCCAGTGAACACCAAAGGGTATTACCTCATATGCATAAAGAGATCATCGAAAAATAGACCACAATTTGATAACATAAAATCACACTTGTACAAAAAGAAAATTAATGCTGTCACAAAAAGTTGTTCTGCGTGGGCATATTCAGTTCTCCTAATGCAGAGATCATCCTTGCCAGCCCAGCAATATCTTGCCTCACTCAACATAAACGTGCTCCATTAATGAAGCAAAGATCCCACAGAGAAGAGCCCCCTTTACTACAACTCACGTGCAAATCCATTCTTCACACTGAAGATCTGTGAAAAAGAAAATAATCACAAAACACATCTTCATAATTAAAAACTACTTGCATAATGGTGGCCAGTAAAGGTTATGGAAGCAAAGAAGACCAAACCAAATCATGAAGTATTCCCTAAGTCACTGATTTATACATCACTGGCTGTGAGTTAGTATCACAAAAATTAAAACAGCTTTCTGGAATGGAATATTGTTTTTAACAGAGCATTACCCTAAAAGGAGCCCTACCCTCCAACCGCTTAATTTGAGGAACTTGTATTAAGAAAAGGCTGCCACTAACTATGCTAGATAACTGACACCTAACATAACTTTTTGAAATAAACTTTAAAAAGCTCATAAAAGCTCATATGCATGGGGGCATCAGGTTTAATAAAGAGTGTTTATGAACTATAAAAGATATGAGAATTAATGCAATGAAAGAAGGCAGCTATGAGAAACAAGTATTTATGGCAATGGTACAGCTTTGTCAACATTTGGTAAGATACCAAAAAGTACCATTAAAAGTTTTGTTCAGAATAAATAAAAGTGGATTGGAATACATTTACTGCAAAAACAAATGTGATTGAAAGTTTATTGCAAAATATACTTGTAAAAATGCTGTTAAGAGGTTTTGTGTTTTTAAGGGTTTGGATCAGTTAATGTAATTAATAAAAGCCATCCTATTAGAGGATATTAGAATGATAAAAAAAAATCTGCAGTTAAAAGCTCTCTTAAAAGGCTGCAAACCACACAACTAAAGTCTTCCCAGAGCAGAGGAACGCATCTATTTTACTACACCCATGTTCCAAGGCTTTATAAAAATACTCTTAAAAGAAAAGGATAAAACTAGGCAAATCATTAGCATCATGCTTTCTGAGATACAGCAAGCAAGCAAAAAAAAAAAAACAACCCCAAACCCCCCCCAAAAAAAACCTTTGAGAAAAGACAACAGATAAGCAGTATGTTAAATATGCACAGCCAGGAGGAAGAGTGCAAATAAACATTATTTGGTTGATGCAGCTTCTGTGCAGAACAGAAAGGTCCAGAACACGGAGACTAAAACAAATGCCAGGTGCTGCAAGCAAACTGCCAGTCTTCAGCAACACAAATTAGTAGTATTTGATAATCCACAAAAAACAATGGTATAAAGAACCACTGATTAAATACTCCTGAATTTATCATCTCTCCCAAGACAGTTATAAAGATCATCCAAGAAGTCCTAAACAATAGGAAGCTTTCAGCACACACACCTGCAAAGTAGATCATAACGTTCATCTCAAACTATCAAACTGCATTTAGAGCTAACCATAATTCCAGAGTTAGCAGCTATCTACACAAAATAAAGAATGTGGATACTTCAAAGCAGAATAACATAAAGCATCTCATTCTATTTAAAGATTGAAGACACACCATTCTTTCCTCCCCTAACTGCATTCCTCTCTTTGATTCTCCTCTTCAGGTTCATTCCTTCAACCCTTCCTGTTGCTGCCATATTTAGTTCTATGCTGCTGCTCTGCCTTTGCACTGTTGCCACTTTTCNTAATAAAATTGCAACCTAACTCCAGCCTCTCACATCTCCTTCCTCGCCAATCTATTACTCAGTCTCCATCATACTCCAAGCTCCTACTGCTCCAGCAAAGAAGTAAAGAATCAACAAAGACCATCTGCTGTCAGATCTGGACCTACTGCAGCCAACAAGGCCACAAGAAGCCCTGCTCAGCCTGTGCACCAAAAGTCTGGCCTCAACAGTCTCACATTTCAGGAGAAAGGAACACTACTCCACACTGATACGGCCTCTGGGAACTGTAGGTGCAAACAAGCACACGTAAGGAATCCATCCCCACGAGCAGCAAGACACATATCACCAATATCAGAGGAGCCACACTCCCTTTTCCACATGCTGAAACACAGAATAAGAGTTTAACAAAATGCTCTTGGAAAACATTAGCCTTAAAAAAAGAGTTCTAATTTGTTGAATCTCATCATGCCAAGTCCTATAAATATGTAAGATACTAAATACAAGGTCTTACAAGTAATGGGGGAAAAGAGGGAATGTTGTTATGGAAACCATCATCTTTTCTGTCAATAGTGACTGAAGGCCACTAAAACTGCAGCTATGTCTGGATTTACCTTTCCTTTACAAAGTCAATCTTTACACCAATCTCAATGATTCTTACCCTCCCAACCCAAATCTGGGTTGGTGGTTATCTCTGATTGAAAAATCAGGATCTCTTATACCCTTATATGGTAATTTTCCCCAAGTTCTCAATTCCATTTCCATTCAATTTTCATCACTTGAGAGGTATTTGGATGGACATAAAATCCCTTTGACTTAAACTTTTCTTGTCCTGCCAAGGAGAAATCCCTTCCCTTGAATATTCACTGCCAATGATACTTCACATTTAAAAAAACTTAAGAGGCCACTGTCATTCATCAGCCACACCAAGGCAACGTTTTCCACATTTAACCCATGCTTTCATTCTGTTTAAAGGAATTGTTGGTGCCCTGCTTCATTAAGCTCCAGGACCATTACCAGGTGGTTTTTGCATAAGTCAGTTTTTTTCCTTCATAGGAAATATGACTATGAGCATTTGATCCTTTTTTTTTTGCCTAATTCATTTCAGCTCATTCCAATTGTCAAAAAGTAAATTAGAACCAGAAAGTCATATGAGTCTGACCAGGCATCAACCAGCATTATTTTTGTCATCAAACAAGTCATGTACCCAAGTTCTCTCAAATATTGCCCAGAAAAGCTTTAATCCGATTCAAAGAAAAATTAAAGTGGTGTATGGAAACCCTAACAGTTAACATTTGGAGCATGTTTGAGGAGGATTAGACACTTTCAAAATTGATAGCAGCGACCTGGGTCGCTCGGGGAAAATCTAGTCTATGACTCCTCAAGAGTCTATTTCCTCTCTCAAGAGGAAAGTCACCAATAAAACATGCAAGTAGAAAATAATAATACTGCTAAACAAATAAAATTGCGTTGATTAAGAAGTGAAATCCTTGTAAGGATTAGCATATTTTCAAGTTAAAGTTGCATATGTGAAATGGTATGAAAGGAAGGAAGTTCTATAATTAGACTTACATTCAGTCATCTTAAGTCAGTCCACATTTTTTTTGCAGGATTACTTTGTCAAATGAAAATATATTAAAAATTAAACCACAGAGCTACTAACTTCAAGAGGCAAAGACTCAGCTACCTTTACATAAAGCATTTACTTATATATATATATATATATATATATACACACACACACACATATACATCTAGATTGAGTTGTATCTTCACCAAAATTTAATTGAGGATATTGTAAAAAGAACCATTAAGATCACTATCACATCAGAAGTATATCTGTTATGTGAGAGGACACACATAGTTCGGGTGTGAGAAGAGTCTTTCCCATCACCCAAGGTGAAGTGCCAGGAATTCCTGAAAAAGGGAGGAAGAAGTGAGCCACATGGGCAAGATGTTCTTACCCATGCTGTTTTAAGATCAGGCATTCATGTCTCATCACTACTTCTGGGACTTGGGGGGAAAAACCCAAAACAATCAGTATCTTACTAATTAGCAACATTTAAGTAAGTTGAAAGTTAATAATCTGTTTTCAGCAAGCCATTTAATGATGTACACACACAAACACTATTGCTTAGTCAGACCTTTAATTAGTTCAGTTTACTCCTTGTCCACAGGAATTAAAAACTGCAAGTTCTTATGTGTAAGTAACCTAAAGAAAGGTTTAAGATTCCTCTGTTTAAGGGTGCAGTGATACAGAAAACAAAAGCAAGTAGATAGCTTCAGTTATGCAGGCATGTAATGAGAGCAGAGATGAGTGCTCAGAAGTGCACAGATGAGTGAAGAGTCTAAGATAATTGTTGAGCTCGAACATATCTAGCTACCTGCTAGACTAGCAAAGGCAAGGCAGTGGCAGTGCAGCTCTTCCTTGCAGCTGGGTCTAATGGTGCTCATTTCTCACTCAAAGGCGCTAGGCATGGCCAGATCAGCTACAGGCAACGTCTCAAGCACTCACACAACGAAGCTCAGACACATCTTTTCTGAGGTGTGCCCTGACATCCTTGACAGTAAATTTCAAGTAATTACTTAAAATAAAAACATGATACAGTTGTAACTAAAAAATTTCTGGAAAATATGCAGTCCTGCCAAGTGCTCCAACTCCCACAGGCACAGCAAGCTGATATCTTACAGCAGGCTCATGCAGCAGTGCAAGAACTGTAATTCTTTCTAGAAGGCACCGGGTGATCAGATCTATACCTGACATATGAACATCATGCTGCCATCACACATATGCATTTCTGTGTCTGGCCATACAAAGTTTCCGGTTCTGTAACAGATGCAATGCATTTTGGTCGTAGCAGGAGAGGATTCAGAACAGAGAGGTTTTTATGGTCCCTACAGAAAGTCACATTTTGCTTAAGCAAAATTGATAAAACAGAATAGCCCAAATAAATGCATGTTAATTACATCTATCTGTTAATGATTTTAAAAAATTATTTCTGCCAACCTATATCTACCCTTGAGATGAGCAACATATGTTTGAGAGTTCTCTGGTATACTACCAGATGGAGACTGACAGAGGCAGAGGTGAACCTGAAAGACTAAGATTTTTTTATTATTATTTTAAGCAAACTGTAAATGCCAATTAGCTTGAGACAGCTTCTGGTCCAAGGAAATATAAATATTGAATTGCTTATGGGTTAGCAAATGCAAACATATTTTTCACACCCCTTTTCACTATTATGGAGTACTTTCTGGAAGCTTGGTTTTATTAAAGCAGAGAAGAAATTTAATAAATGTCTAATCATCTTCAGAGGATCCAATAGTTGAAGTGAAATTTATTTTCCTGCATGCAGAAAGACAAGCAGGTACTTCAACTACACACTCAAGAAGACATCTGCTGCCTTGGTTTTAAAAGACCATCTCAAACTGTGAAGCTAGATGATTAAACAAAAAAAAAGTGAGAAAGATGAAACTAGACAGGTTTAACTTGTCCCTTGAACCAAATGTTCCTGCCATGCATATAACTTCAAAAACTGTCTGAAGGAAAACTCTCACACAAATGCCTGCTTCCTCAGCTGTAGTGTTTTCCACAGAGCCCTCTAGGAAGCAGCATAGTTTCTTTTGGTCTGCTTTGCACAGGTGACATTAGAGCTTCTCCACTGCAGCACTGCTATCCATAGGAGGTTTCACAAACAAAATCAAACACCTTTTTTTATGTTTTTGTTTCTTGCTGGCATTATGACAGTCTGTCCCCAAACTCCCTCCCCCTCTGAGTTTGAACAGTGTGCAAACATAGGCAGCTCAGGGAACGGGAAGAGGACCAGGACATTGGATTTAATCCTGCAGCACATCAGATGCCTCAGGAGAGCAGATGCTTGAACACCTGCCCTGAACCACCATATTTGATAGCAAGGGGCTGAGGGGGATACTAAATCCCATTTAAGGAAAGATTAGCTGCAGAAGCTTTTTCAATGGTCCAGGCACCCCAGCACAAATGACACAAAATCCTGCTGAGACAGGAGACTGTGATTCTCACCTGGGTCATGGTACAGCATGCCACAGAGCCAAAACACTTGCGGCAACACCTTGACAAACACAACAAGGTTCCGTTTCCTTTCTCAGCCCTTCTCCTTGGTGGACACAACAATAACAGATCCATTGATTTTGGGATCAGATAGATCCACTTCAACCGTTTTGGTTTTCCTGCTTGTGTAGCAGTAAATAGAACCTGCAATATTGCTGTACACAATACCATTACAATTGTCTATTTGTGCAAATACAATTACAGCTCTTGGGAAAAGAAAGACAACACACAAGAAGGAAGGTATTAATTCATTATTTAAGCAACAGTCAGGACTAACTTAGATGCTAATTCTGGGTGGGGACTGTGCAGACAGTTTCCATGATCTCTGCTGCACCACAATAAGGTCTGTCTATATCTCATAACCCTAAGGAAATGGCTTTAAACAAGCATAAAATCCTCATGGTCAAACTGCTAACCTCTGTTTCTTGGGAGTTCCAAGGTAACACTACTTCTACCCAAAGCCTCATGCAGAGCCCCTACCTAAAAACACGTCAGGAAGAAGTTCTGCCACCAGAGAGAAAATGGAAGTGAGTGCTGGAAGAGGGTTTCAAACTTAGGTTACAGCAGGGGAAAACGAGGAAGATCTGACCTCAATGTATCCTTGCAAATGACGATACTCTGGAATGGCAGCTCAGTCTAATCTCTGCATTTCCACACCCCCACATGAAGCTCAACTCATACAACCGCTATGATTGGACAAAATTATTGTGTAAAGTACAGCTGTGGTGCCAGGTATGTCCACAATTTAATCAGACCAACTCAGAGGCAGCCACAAGGTTACTATCAGAGGTCATCTGGTATTACCGCTGGGTTGGTCTGCCACCAGAGAGACTTTCAGATCTCTCACATCACAGGTTAGAAACCAATGTTGTTTCCAGGAGTCCCCAGGCTGTACTTTACCTGATGATTTGGGAGAACAAAGGAGCAGGTGTCACCACTGCAACACCTAATGCTGTAAAGAGAGGATAATACAGATAATAAAGTGAATTATAGGAGATAAGTGATTCAAGCAAAGGTGAAAGACATCGGAAGTTATTAGGTAAACAAAGAAGACTATTTCAAACTAGGGGAAAGGTAGATTTAGAGAGCATAGGGAGCTACAAAGCACTGAGGCCTCATGGGCAACATCAATTAAGGCATACAAGCCATCTGGCCCTTTACATGGCACAAGAAAACTACAATTTCATGGGATCTTTGTAATGCAGAAGTCCTCCAAAGACCCATGTACAGCCATTCTGGAAGACCCCACAGTAGTACAGCCAAATTGTTAGGTCTTACGGCTCCCTCCAGGACTGAAAAAAATCTGATGCACTCCTGGGGCACAGCTTCTGGCTTAGCTTCCTCCAAAGAAAAAGACACCAAAGCTGCTCTAACTAAATCAGTCTTGGCAAGCAGCACAAAGAGGGATTGCTTCTAAATTCACTCCTGTGCCATCACAAGATATCAACACAGATACAGACTGGCATCGAACTAACCCAGGTGTCAGACCCCTCAAAACTAGAGACAGGTTCTAAGCTGAAACAAAAGCATTTAAATACTTCAGATTTTGAGTGGAGATCTTGGCAACAGCCACATCTATATTGATGCACGTCCACAGCCAGCCTTGGTGCAGTCCAGTGAATACAGGAGAAACTGATGTGGCTACTGTTCACATAATTCTTGTCTGAAACTAGTACCTCTGGAAGGTTTTTTAATTAGGAAGGATTTAGTGCTATTAAGCAATAAAATATCAGAACCCCAGAGGAGGCATAATTGCAAGACAAATTGTGCAGCTCCACAGTGTCCAAATCCACATGGTGTTACTGGCAGCTGGCCTTCAATTATGAGAAGGTAACAAGAAAAAGCACACAGCCAGTGACAGTGAGGCAAGGTGCCCATCGTCCCTCAAAGGAGCCCCTACTGCTCCCCTCAGAGCTTCTGCACTGATTTGGCTTTGAGACAGTAACAGCCCCAGAACTTATCATCTTTCCAACTACAGTGGGAACAGCAAGGTGTGCAAAGTTTACCTGGTCTAACGTCAATGCTATCATAATCTGAGTGGGCTTCACATACAGGGGCAAAAGCTTCAACTCTGTCACCCACAAGTATAGAAAATTTGTCATCAACAAGCTCTGGCTGTGGGCCAATATCTGTACTGGTAACTTTGCAGAACAAATAATTTAACAATAACCTCCCTCCTGCTACTTCAGCATCTCCCCAAGAAAGACCTTGCCCTGAGTAGGAGTTGCATAAGAACAAATAAAAGCTAAAGAGAGCTAAAGAGCTTGCACAGATTTGAGAAAATTCTCTAGTTTGCTCTTTCAAAGATGTATAAACAGGCCAAAACAAAGCTTTGCTTTGGGTTTTTTGTGGGGTCAGGCAGCAAGGCATGCAGAAGTTAAGCATGTGCTTGTTTTGACAGTCTATACATTTCACTTCGTATTTTCAAAGCATTTCAAAATAACACTTGAAAACCAAAACTTCCCAAAGAGAAAATTTAATAATTTCCCTACAGAGTCTGAATATTCCCTGAAGAGAATACCTGGTTTGACCCAAATTAGATTCCCTTCCACATTGCATTTACCCCAATGATCCTGCTTCTTGCTGTCAAGAAGCAAGAAAGCACTCCCTCACTACATGCACAAAGCTATTTATAAGGCTCTTAAGGGACAGATGACTTTTGAACTCCTGCCATGAAGTTGCAGCCCAGCAGTGTCTGGGCTACTCATTTGCTAGGATACCAACCCCTGTGCTGTAAGACACCAGCCACCTATTTCTCATTCCAGTGACAATGACTTAACCTGCACTGAAGCAGAGGCTACTCTAAACCTCAGCTAGTTTGGCTTTAGTGGGATACTGATTATTCAGATACTCACAATATTCTCACTTCACAATTTTCTTTTAAGAAAATAATATAATGAAATAATATAATGACCAATATATTTGAAGCAGATGAACAACCAGCAGCTGCAATCACACAAATCAGGAAACTAATCTACATGAAAGGGGAA
>VWZN01018322.1:333743-367308 GCA_013396955.1 Regulus satrapa
AAAAAGGACCCAAAGGAATAAGGAGAAACCCTCACATCTCAGTTGGGTGAAATTTTCAATCTAGTTTGCTGCATAACTACACATGAAGAAATGACAGAACAGTGCCACCGAAGAAAGAAAATAACCTAAATTTCAGAGCACATCTCAAAAGTGCATCCACAAATTAATACCTACTATTTAAATGCAATCTATAATAAAAAAATAATCCTTTACAAATTCAGGTTTAATTTACTTGCCTGTCACAAAAAAAAAAAAAAAAAAAAAAGCCTGTAGCCGTACAGGCATACATGGCTTCAAGCATAACATCTTGGTCCAATGTGATCTGTCTTCCATTCAATTATTGTTAACATATTCCCAGCCCTCGGAGCCTTGCATACAGCATGCCAATAGTGACTCTAAGGCATGCTGACACACCTGCTAGGTAACACAAGAAAAAGAAGCCTCAGCATTTCTAAACAGATCTGACACGAGTGGGACAGTATTGATTGTACTTTATAGGCTGCCTCTGCAAGCAGCATTCTCAAAAAGGCTGAAGATAAATGTTGCAATCACCAGGGAAGTGATCCTATAAGGAAAAATCTTGCAAATGCACATATTCCTTAGCACAAATGACATGTAAGCTCATCCTGCATGGATTTGACTGGCAAAAGGCTAGTCTTGAGTCTCTGTATGCACCCAAGTCTGAATAGGCACACAGCACTGAACACCAGCTTAACTCTCAAGTTTCTCAGCGAACACATTCCCATCTCCCTGCAGTTGCTCTTACACCCTGAGATATATGAGCAATCCAAAGAATTGGAGAAAGCACTACTGCTGCGCAGTGCAGACAGGGATTCAGAAGATGCCACATTAAACAAGCAAAAAGAATGTCACACCTCAGTGAGCAGCTCTGTGGCATCGTGTAGGGACAAGAACTGACTGATATCATGTGCAGTTGGACTAGTGACACAGCATATACCTGCTGAGCATGTAAAGAGCTCTTCATACTACTTCCAGCTTGCCACTCTGCTAGGCAACCTGCTGGGCCACATCTGCTGTTGAGATTTGCACAAGAGCAGGCTCAAGACTGACAGCCACTAGGAGAAGAGTGATACACAAACAGCAAAAGCTATTAAAACATAGTTTGCAAAACCTGTAACTCCCCAAGGAATGATCCAGCTTTCTAAACATTTACCATGTAAATTCTTCTCCTCATCTCATATTCTGCCTGACACCAACAGAAATTTGTAACACCTGACAGTAATTGATTACCAAGACTTATTTTTAACAAAATAAATTAACAGAAGCAGAGAATCACAAAACAGTCAAGATTGGATTGAGATGCTAGAATATTTCCTAATACAGCAAGGAACTAGGGTTAGTTGCTCAGGTTCATGTCTAGTCAAGCTATGATCATCTTCAAGGACAGATACTCCAAAACCTCTCTGGGTCACCTGTCCGAGGTATTTGACCAACCTCACTGTAAAATAATTACATTAAAAGGAAATTCTGTATTTCCATATGCGAGCATACACATGGATAAAATGTCTCCTGAGGTTTTCTCCTCTCCAGGCTAAAGAATGCCAGCTTTCTCAGTCTGATCTCATAAGAGTGACAATCCCACTCCTCAGTAAACTTCAGTCATTTGCCAGACCTGCTGAAGTAAGTCCATGTCTCCCTCATACTGGGGAACCCAGAACTTGACAAAGCACTCCAGATGTGTCACCTCTCAGAGTAGAGGGGAAGGATCATCTTTCTGAGCAGCCACTAACGCTTTCCTAATACAACCCAGGAAGGCATTGGTGTCCTTGGACTCATGGGCACATTGCTGCTCATGCTGAGCTTGGTGTCCACCAGCACCTTCAAGGTCTTTACTGTGAAGCTGCTTTCCAGCCAGTCAGCACTGATACACACAACTACTCCTCCCCAGGGGCAGGACCTCATAGGATTCCTGTCAGTCCACTTTTTCAGCCTTTTGTCTAATCCACATTTGATCAGTTTTTCAAGGAGGATGTTATGGGAGCCAGTGTCAGAAGTCTTACTGAAGTCAAGCTAAACATCTCCATTGCTCTTTCCTTAACCACCAGGCTAGTCATCAAGTTCATAATACATTATTTCACCTTCATAAACCCATGCTGACTACTTCTAATCATTTTTTTTGTCCTTCAAGTGCTTGGAAACTGTTCCCAGGATTATTTGTTCCATTACTTGCTTGGGGACTGACAGAACGCAAATCATCTGTAATGCCCCAGATTTGCCTCCTTGCACTTCTTGAAGATAGCGGTGACAATTGCAGGAATCTCCCTCAATTGCCACAACCTTTCAAAGATACTCAAAAGTGACCTCACATTGGTACTAATCAGCTCGTTCAGCACTTGTCAGTACATCCTACTAATTGTTGTGGACTTGGGTATTGCACATGAGTGTTCCACATTCTGATCCTCATCCAGTTAGAGTAAGTCTTCATTGCTTCCAACTTCACCACTGATTACAGTGGTCTCAGATTGCTGAAGGTGAGTTTTACCAGTAAAGATTGTGATGATCTTTACTAAATCTTTACTTTACTGAAGTGAATACTTCAGTCATTTCCTCTGCGTTTGCCAAAGATTCTCCTGCTGCACTCAGTGGATCCAAATTTCTTTTCTCATATCTGTTTAGAAGTCCTTTCTGTTGCTCTTCATCTCACTTAACAAGATTCTTGGTGGGCTGTGGCTTTCCCAGTGCTATCCTTTAATGACCAGTGTATGCTTCCTGGATCACCTTTCCCTGCTTCCAGCTCTTCTCCATTTTTATACAGAAGTGGTTAAGTAATGAGCAAACTCAGACTCAATGCTCCCTCCTTTTCAAAATACCCCATCATAAGCAATATTTGGTTTCAAGTGACTCAGATAAATTCCCTGGACATTTCTGGGGATATACCCAGCAAGCTTTCTACAAACTTGAAAACCTGACTCCTAGTTAATGGGAGCAGCAGTCTTAAATACTTGAATACGCTTGGATGAAGCACTTCACACTTGATGATGACCTTCCCTGAACATCTTTTGAAGATACTTCTCAAACAATATCTCACATTTTCTGCCTCTCCAGTTCTAGGAGGTGATGAGATGGAAGTCCTGCAGTTCTAGAACCTATTTCAAGTTCCAAGTAGGGGGCAAAGCAAGAATAAATAATAAACATGCTTTAGTGACCACTCTAAATCACAGGATGTTCAATTTTCTATTGCTCTAGATCTTCTATTATGAAGACATTACCTCTTCATCACAGCAGCTCATTAGCATTCACTTCGAACATGACTCTGCAAGATGTCACTGAATACCATCAGGTCATGGTAATTCAGGCTCCTAAATTGCATACCTGGCACCAATACAAACTTCTTGTTTTATATTGGACAGTGAAAGGCCTCCTCGTTCCATTCTTATTCCTCACTGATAAAACAGAGGTTGAGATATATGCACAATTTGCTCAACAAGGGAACACATCCAGAGATTTAATGATTTTCTGAAGTATTTTGCAATTCTCCCTAGTGAGGAGTTTACAGAATGCTGCTCTTCTTCTCACTGAAACAAACACCATTTTCAGGATAATTAATTTTTCAAAAAGTTTATTTCCAAAAGTATGAAAGATATGGCACATTCAAGTAATTTATTAATCTGCAGTATTGCAGATTATCCATTGTTAAACCATGGCTTTTTCCAGCAGTGCTTTCAAGAGCAGTTGGAAGTCCAGGGTCTTAAAGACTGGAAGTAAATAGGTTTAGAGGAAAGAAGCTAAAGCCTGTGAAGAGTTTTAGGTATCCAGACAGAAAAAACATTATTGGAAAAAAATCTGCAGGATCCAATCATTTTATGTTAATTATGAGGTAAATATTAATTTCACACATTTGAAAAAGCTTGTCTATCCATTACAGAAGCATAACATCTTTAATAACCTGAGGAGAATTAGCAAACAGCATTTTAACTTCTGAAGTCATTTAGGAAAGCAGGAAAAGCTGAAGAGGCAACCAAGGGTGGCTTCTGCAAAGAGAGGCTGGAGCTGTCCCATGCTGGACACAACTGGTTCCAAAGATCCACGGCAGGGCACAGCTGAGCCTCTCAGCCAACACCACTGTATCAACTAGGTTGGAAAAGACCTTTGAGTCGGACCACCATGTCCAACCTATGACCTAACATCACCTTATCAGCTAGACCATGGCACCTCAGGGAAAACATATGCAGGAAAGAGCCACACACTGCTTGGCAGCAAGAGGTAAGAAAAGAAGTGTGAGAAACAGTCCTGTGCAGAGTACTAGGGTCAGAGAAGATGGAGATGAGGTAAGGAGATACTGCAGGTACCAGGGCAGAGACTTCTTTCACAGCCCCTGCGCTTCCATGGTGGATGAGGTAATGTGACTGGTGGGCTGCCAAACATACCCCTGGCTGCTTTCCCTCCTCAACAGGATGGGGGAAAAACCCTAAAATGTCATATCTTATTGGTCGAGATAAGTAACCAGGAGAAGTAATGGGAAAAACTGGGACTGGATGTTGCCACAGAGGAGAGAAACTACAAGGAACCCATTGTGCTTGTAAAGTGGTGAAGGGACAAGGGGTGTAGTAGTGTTGTACATATAAATTTTTAACCTTCAGTGTTGCAGTGACATTTTGATTTAAGTGTGGGGATTTACACACACCCCACCAACCCTTCAAGATAATGACAGTTTAATAAGTAAAGCAAAAGCTATACATGCAAGTACAGCAAACTAAAGAATTTATTCACTGCCTCCCATTAGGAGGCAGACATCCAGGCACTTCTCGGAAATCAGGGCTTCAACATGTGTAACCATTACGTTTTTGTGGGAAGACAAACGCCATGATGAATGCCTCTACTCATTTCTCCTACTTCTTCCCCCGTTCCCTGAGGCTTTACTGCCAACCACATCATAGAGCAGGATTACCCCTTCAGTCAGATCAGCTGTCCAAATTATGTCACCTCCCAACCTCATGCAGACCCCCAGGCTCACTGGCCTTGGTCAGGGCTTGGAGGGAGCATTTTGATGCTGGGTAAGGGCTACTGTGAAGAAAGTCACCTCCAACCCAGCCAGGCCAAATATAATCTCCCTCTCTTATTTCATGCCCACATTACACAATACCTTTAAGTAACCTCTGACTATCCCATCCCTTTTCTTTGTCATTCCTGATATCCCTTTGAAGCAACACAGCATTTTCTCCATACTTGCACCATACACTTTGCACCCATCAATCAGAGTTATATATCCTCATTAACTAATATCCTCTGTCCTCTAACAGGCCAAAGCCAATTCTCCACACCACCGTAGCTGGCTAATAAGCTGTTTCATTTAGACTTCAAAGCATAGAAAGGTCTTCACAAAGAACAAGCTGTACAAGTCACTGGTTTGAAAGACAGAATGCTAGACAAAGTGATCTAATACACCTTGCCTTTAAGTGTACATGCACATAAGGGTGTAAATCTAAAGGTGGCATTCAGTCCTTCACAGAAGTCCTTGAAATCACTTAAAATGCCTTCATCTCACAGCATTCTGAGAAATAAGTTTATCTAAGGAAGCATCACAAAACACTTTCACTTTATACTTTTCTGTCTGTATCTTCACCTACAGGATAAAGTACCAGCTATCTTTGTTACTTTTATCTCCGTTTTCCAACTAAGCCATTATCACTGTCAGATAGCCTTCAGTAAGTACACAGAGCTAAGTTATTAACAGCCACCACTCTCCAAGCAGCAAAACCAGATGAGAGCAAAAATTATCTAAACTAAATGCAACCTTGAAGAAGTCTGTTCTCATTGGCATTTTCTCCTGCTAAACAGAGGAAGACTATCATACTAATTTCCATCCCTACTTTTATGTTACAGAGAACCGACTGCAGCCACGGACGTTTAAACCAATCTTGTACTTGCTAAGACTGGGCAAGGAAAACAGGCTTGTTTTAAAGCCATGCCTATAAGGAAAGGCTCTTACCTGCATTAGCCCAGGGAAGATACCAGGGGCAGCTGACATTCACGTAGGTGCCAGGCAGTCCATCTGGCCAGCAGGCATAATCGTCAAATGTTCTATTGCAGAACTTGCCTGCTGCAGAGAGAGAGAGAGAGAGAGAGAAGGGAGGCTCATGCCACTGCCTTGTACTAATGCAGCAAGAAGGAAAAGACTGAAGAGCAGAATATAAAAAAATACAGACACATTTAAGCCCTGTTGTGGAATTATATGACATTTATTTATTCAAAAGAGTAATTTTATCTTCACACAGGTAACTGTTGTTTCAGAGAGGAACTAAGGAACAGATTAGGGGCTCCCTGAATCAACATACAAGAAAGTAATGGATTAGTATTAATTTATATAGCCTTTTTTTACACCCTTACTTGTCAGAGCTTAATTTAAAATCATCTTTGCTATGAACAGTAAAGACAATAATTCCTCAGAATGGTTCAAATTCATGCAGTTGGAAAGTCTACCCTAATATATAGGTCCACAAATGAAATAACCACACACAACCGTAACTTTGCATTACAGCTTAATCAACATGAGAATAGTTCAACTTCAGATTCATTAAACTGTCATTCTTGGGGCAGCACTCAACTGCTCAACAGAATATTGCAGTAGAGAGATGAATGTGTCCCAGACATTGTCATCAGCTACTGCTCTCACTCTAACACAATAATGTCATTAAGACAAGGAATATTAACAGTTTTGAAATAATTCTTCACAGGCACAACTTTAGACACATCTCCAGTATGTCACAAAAACACTGAAGCAGAGGAGAGGCTGCTTGGTGTCCAATTGTGAGGATTATTGACAAGTCACCACTTGTCCTATAAATACCACAATACTGGAACATGACAGACACTCTCACACATTTCAGCAGCTCCAATAGCAAGAGAAGCTACATTTTTCCTTCAGTCACTTGCCTTCTTTTTTNTTATTGACAAGTCACCACTTGTCCTATAAATACCACAATACTGGAACATGACAGACACTCTCACACATTTCAGCAGCTCCAATAGCAAGAGAAGCTACATTTTTCCTTCAGTCACTTGCCTTCATTTTACAAGGCTCAGAATAATTTATACTAACTTTACAATTCAAACTCCTAGTTCAAGCTGAACAGCATGGTCCCAGGTTTCCTAACACCTTGACCCCTAAAGAAGTTTCAGGTCTATTATATTAGGGGCTGTTTGATATGGTACAACTACCACTTGCCACTGCATAACACTCTGGACCTAAGGACAAAACATCTTTACAATGAAATTGTTCCATAAAATGCTTCCCCCAGCAAAGGAAAGAGCCCCACAGAGAGCAGGCAGGAGCAAATGGGATAAAGAAGCAATGGACCAGAAAGAAGTATTTTCAATTTCATAATCACTGCCTTGCTACTGTTATCATGCATTTTAAAAATTAATACATCCTATCCATACCAAATCAGCTTACCTGCCACAATAGGGGGTGTCTCATACAAGTATTTCTGGCACTGGAGCTGATACTCCTTCCATTTCTGCACAACCTCAGAGAGGGACCCATCTGAACTCTGAAATACAAATCACGAGGCTCAGACACTGCAGGAATTTAAACTGGAGGATTTTTCATGCAGAATGAGTAGGTGGGTGTGAAAATTACTACAAAAAGCCAAACAGCTTATCACAAAGGATACAAGATGTTATGTATTTGCCTAATTTCAACCCCCCCAAAAAATCCCCTTCTATTTGCACCAAAAGGAAAAACACCTCACAAACTATATGGTGTCTTCACTGAAACCCACACTGAGTTTGCCTTGCTCTCTTGAATGTGCCCCAGTTGTGTAATTTATTATCTCATTAAAAGACAGAAACACCAGTAAGTCCTTTATTATTAGAGGTTTTCTTTCCAACAGCAGTATTTCTGCTCTCCCATAAATGAAAACTAGTTAATTCACCATATTCAGCAGATATTCCCCAAGCATTCTTCAAAAATGTGGATGAAAGCTTCTCCAGTCTTTTTTTTCCTTTGATGAACACCTTTTCTCTGCATCCTGGATATTTTTCCTGCAACTGCAGAAAGATGTGGAACCACCTTTCTGTACATTTTGACAGGCTGCAGGTTCCACCATCAGCTACCCCAAGTAATGAGGGGGAAGGGGAAAAGTATGTGCAAACTTGATCTGAGGACAAAGGAAACTAGCTTTTATTAGAGTGAGCAGCTAACTCAGGGCTAGCAAATGTCTTACCTGACTCACAGAGATCCAGCTTTATTCACTGCATTTGGGTACAGACACTACTCCTTCTCCCCCTTCTTTGCATTTGTAGAAACCAAGTTTAAATATCCAGATTAGGATGCTGTAATGGACCAACAATGCAGGTAACTCAGCCTTCTTTATTCAGAGAAGGCCCCATGGATGTCTCAGACATACAATCAACAGCATGAACCTAATGGTACAACACACTAATGCTACTGAGCGGAAGGAAGTTCATTTAATCCCAGATGTCAATCAGTTTATTTAGTGAAGCACAAGGGTAAATAATCCTTGCAGTTTTACCCTCCCTGCTTCAATTGCTAATTTTTATTTTCCACTTGCGTTTCTAAACCTTTTCCAGATGGTTAGAATAAAGAGTATGGGAAGAATTATTTTTAAATGAAGGAGTAATTTTAAAATCCTACCGGATTTCAGGAAAGTCAAACTGAATCCTTCCACTACAACCAATATGACTAAAATTTAGACACCAATGTAATCACCTTGGTATAAAAGAAAAGACCTCTCAAGTCCTCATCTTTTATATCCTTCCAATTAAAATCCCATTTGAAAAGAAATAAACCAAGCACCATATGCATAATGCTGCTGCCTGGATTAACCCACTACATTTAAATACAAATACAGTCTTGCACATGTGATGAAAAGCAGAACATTTTGTAAGTGTACCTGTGTTGTATTTCAAGAGTAAGTATCTATAACTGAACTTGTAGCTAGGGCCTCATGGCCATAATTTTAGAAGAATTTAGTCAGCTTCCCCTGAAGTAAAAACAACCACAAGCCTGTGAATCTTGGAAACTTTGATCCTGTTTGCCTGATTTAAATCACCTTATCTATGTCAATAAATTCTGCAAAGTCTGTCTATTGTAAAACAAATGGATTTTACTGAATGGAAAAACAAACCCATAGCATAGTGATCTATGCTCAACATACCTGAAGGGGAAAGAAAACATGACCTAAATTACATCTACAGGTGTGTGTAGAGAAACAGATAATCAGTAACTAAAATGCCATTTACATATCCATGTGGGCTGAGTAGTGATAGATGAACTGAATACAGGGAGAGAATCAGTTTTGAAACTTGAGTTTCTCTCAGGCCATCTTTACAAAGTGACTTTAAGGTTATATATCCTTTTAGAATCAGAGAATAATTTAAAGGTCCTCATTTTACAAGGGTGGTTAATTGAAGTTACATGAGACTGTATCACTATCCTTTCATCACCATGTTAACATTCTAATAAGGGAATTTAAAGGAACATTTTCAGGATAAATTCTTAAATTACAAATCAGTATAATTTCAGAAGTTACTAAACATGACATCTTCCCAAAAAGTAACTATTTGTCAAGCATGTCAATTACTACACTTGGAAGTTAATCCAAACTTAGCTTTTAAAATCATTACAAGATACAGATGCATACAGAGTTTCATTTATAAACAAGGCCTTACCTCTTAAAATATCCTGACAATATCCTAAAACTTCTTACACTAAGAAAAGTAGCACTTTTTGGAATCAGGAAGCTTTAAAGTAATTTTTCTAAATTAGGCTTTCATCTATGCCTGCCTTCATCATCATCCTGCCTTCATGAATGCAGGAACAAACAGCTTTAACTCCAACTTAAAAGCAAGCCTCTATCCCATAATTTAATGAAAAGTAAAATCATTCTACTTATACTGGTTTTTCATCATGTGAGAAGAAAACTCTAGGAGGGAGATTAGCAAACTATAAGAGTGAAATAATTAAACATGCCTTTCTGTGAGGACGACCTATTTGGTAGGCAGTTTTCTATTACCCATAGCTTGTTGCAATAAAACAATCAAATAAATTCTAAGACTACATAATTTGTTCTCGCTATGCAACAGTTCAGTTCACTGTGATTCAGTTAAATACTGTATGGTCTGTTATCAGATAAATTTACTTCAACTTGATTTTAATATATGCTACTTTCTATATCTCAGAGCTTATAGCCCACATGAACAGGAAACACAAGTTACAGAGTACCACAGCTTTACCATGTGAGCAGCTATTCAAATACAAGACACTGTTTTCTTGAGAAGTTATTTAAAACCTTTTGCAACAACGCAGTAAATGAAAGTATACAAGGCCAAGGTTCCAGGGTCTAAATTTGTACCTAAAATTTGGAGCAAATGGAAAATGTATAGCTTTGTTAAACTCAGAACTATGTTTTCATTGCTGAAAGTAAGTAGCTGTGGGGCCACTCAGTTGGGTTTTTTTCCCCCTGTTATATTCAACCATGGGTAGAAAAAAGGAGTAGTTTTGCTATGGTGAAAATATATCACAAAGATAGCAGAGAAGAAGATGGAAACACAGCTAACTGGTTAAGGTGGAAAAGTCAAAAGGCATGAATGGATGAAAGAAATTAAGGAGGTGAGTGATGGTGCAGCCTAAGGAGCATGAAACAAATGACGAAAAATTAAGACAGTCAAGAGGACAGAATGGGAGCATCTCAGTGTATGTACACAATTAAGTGCCATTTATCTCTAGTGAACAAACTCTAAATTCACATATTTAACAGTCTGAAGTCAGCATTCATTACAAATCCTTAACACCTATGAGGAAAGCCCCTTTCTGGAGCCATCATTTGTTTTCAAAAGCCCTACTGTAAAAGTAAGCATTTTAATCTTAACTTCTCAACATCTTTGAAATCATTCCAGCTGAAACAGAAAACAGCATCCACACAGATACAAGGTGAACAATGGCACAAAACCAATATTTTAGTACAGTGAAATTTGAGCACACAGGGTATAAGGCCTCCAGAGAATGTACCATGAAATGGAATTAAAGTGGAAAGCAGAGTTCTTAGAGCTTCAGAGGCAACTGGTGGCCCCTGGGATTATCTTCTCTTCTCTCACCACAACATATAAGGTCTCACATGCAACAGAATGATAAATTCCTCCTTACATTTAATTTCTTTTGTCTTTTCTTGTCTGTTTTTAAACAGGACCACTTTTACATGTTTTTAATATTTCAGGATAACAAAGAAGACTTTGCCCTTGCTGCTAAAGGTTGACATGTAACACTACCACCACTGGGACCACCAAATTGCTAGTCTTAATCTCCAAAAGCAAACTATAAGGAACCTGGCACTGAATAACAGTTTGGCATAGCCTTGGTATTCTTCCCTTGGAATGGTGGCATATTGACCGTATGAGATGAAAATTCATGTAATATTTATTGTTTTCAAGCTCAGAAGGGCACTAGCGAGTTACTTTTAAACTTCACTGCCTTTTTTTGAAAAGCCCAGTGGAACACATTGTTTCAAGGCTATTCTCAGGCTCAGCACAGCAACTAAGTCTAAGATGGGTGAAGATTACACATTACAAGCCTTATGCTCGTTCTGACTCGTAACATTCTTTCTGGTATAATACTGATCTTATTAAATCATCACTTAGGTAACATAAGCTATTGGTTTGCATCAATACACCAGTGCAAAGCAGTCCCCACCCCTGCCTGGCCGGTGATGCTGTGCCTGATGCTCCCAGGATATGCTTGGGCCTCCTGGCTACCATCCTGGCACTGCTGACTCATGTTCCACTTGCTGTCAACCACAGCCCCCAGGTTCCTTTCCATGGCGCTGCTTTCCAGCATCTCGTGGCCCAGTCTGTCCCTGCATCCAGGATTGTCCCATTCCAGGTGTGGAATCCAGCATTTTCCCTTGCTGAACTACATAGGGTTGGTGACTGCCCAGCCCTCTGATCTGTCGAGGTCTCTCTGCAGGCCTCACTGACTCCAAGAAAGTCAGCAGCTCCTCCCAGTTTTGTATTGTCTGCAAACCTGCTTAGTATCCCTTCCAGTCCTGTGTCCAAGTGTTTATGAAGATGCTGGAGAGCAAGGGGCCCAGGATGGGGCCCTGCAGAACCCACTAGTGCCAGGTCCCCAGTCAGATGTCAGCCCATTCCCTGTAACCCTTTGTGCCCCACCCGTGAACCAGTTGCTGTGTTTATCCAGTTGTGTGCTGGACATTTTGTCCAAAAGGATCCCTGGAGAGGAAGTACCCAAAGCTTTACTGAAACATCCTGTACTAAACTTGGTATTAGCAGAATCCTTTGACTCACTGTTGAC
Source organism: Regulus satrapa (assembly GCA_013396955.1). Taxonomy (NCBI): domain Eukaryota; kingdom Metazoa; phylum Chordata; class Aves; order Passeriformes; family Regulidae; genus Regulus; species Regulus satrapa. The sequence goes on from VWZN01018322.1 coordinate 346,033, forward strand.
CCTATGATAAAACAATCCTGTTGAGGATCAGTCCTTCAAGTACACTTCTTGAAGATCCAAAGACATTCTGGAAGTGGGTTAGTGTGGGAGAAGGCTTTATTGCTCAACCCTCACTCTCCCGAAGATATGATATTCAACCAAATTTTATAACTACTTAGTTCAACTCCTGTGTAATAAGTTACTCTAAATCCATTATGCACAACATCTCACAGTCCAGTTACTCTCCTTTAAGAACTTAAAGGGGAGGAGAAGGTACATCAAAAAATTGTCTCTACTATAGATAGTTCAAAAGAAGTACCATGAAAAGTACCCTCAGATCATAAATTAGATCATACTTCAGGACCTACACTCCCTAGACTTCTGTATTTATCACATTCTCTTCCCACATTATGTTGCCCAGTATCAAGTTTAATGTAGTCATTTGACATTATGCAACATTAAGTGACCCTCTGAGATAAAGTCATTACTCTCAGTTCCTTCTGTAGGGCTGCTTGACTGATCAGATGATATAATATTAATTATGCTTCCCAACTCATATTTTACAAGATACTTCGTCAGTGGTTGGATCACTCTGTACGAATTCCTCACCCTTCAGAAAAAACAAACAGGATTAAGACAACTTATCTTTCAGAGGGAAGCCTGCTTCTAGGAGCTTTTCCTGTAAATGCTTCTGTTCCTTAGTTACTAATGACCCAATTATTTCAGAAGCTTAGGAGCACCAGAAAAAGAAACCTTTCAGCATCCTCCCTGCTAGTTCCCTCAAAAGGAGCTACTGAATTCAGGGATAAACTCCCTGGTGTCACCTGCCAGCTGTTCTTGCCCTTAGGCTGCAGTAAATTAATACTTACAAGTACTTCAAGAAAAACAAAAAGTCTCAGGACTTTGATAAAAGCAAATCTTGAGAACAAGTGTTCCACCATCTGTCCAAGCATGGAAAGCCCTCTGTTCTGTCACTGACTTCAAGTTCTATTACATCAAGCTTTGGAACTCAAAGCGGCAAGAGGAAGCTCTCATCAGACACTTACACATGAACAATGCACAATAAAGACACTCTTCTGTCTGCCTCTTCAGAGCTGCTCTCCCCAGATTTCTTTTGCTTTTGGCAGTATTTGCTGCTGTTGTTCTTCTTGCTTGTTTTAGACCAGTGGCTAAATCTCAGCATTACTCTGTCTCTCAGCTGAAAATGACCACTGCACCACACAGTCCCTCATCCTGCCTCCCTTCATGCCTTTTTCTTTTCTCTTTCACACACCTGCACAGCTTCAGAAGGAAGGTTTGGCTGGGCTCGATCCCACAGCAGCCATAACAGAACCTTTAAGGGCAGTTAATACCACCACCCCATTCCCCTCCCCAACCCCTGTTCATTCTTAAGACCTGTTCTTACTAGATTAAAGAAAAAAGAATAAGCACAAGCATCTCCTAAAGGTCTAGAAATGCAGAATGCTTCTGCACAGAATTTCAATAAGGCATTTTAAAGAACAAAACCAAAACTGATTTGAGGCATACTCCTATTTCTTGATCCTTCTGCACAGAGAGCTCCCAGTTCAGCTGACCAATTGTTCCACAAATCATTCCAAATACATGAACTGTCTGAACAGGGAGGAGAGTTCAGCCCTAACCACAAGGGTTTCCATTCCAGGACCAAATACTCCAGGTCTGTCCTGGGATCTTTCATTCGTGCTTTGAAAATAACCACTTTTCCCAAGCCTGAAAATTTTGTTTTGACAAGGTGGATCTCAATGAGAAAAATCTCTTGGCCCTGTAATTTTCTGGATCAAGTCAAAGTATTTGGCATTCAGAGACACAGATGTCAAAGCATACTTCTAAAGACCTAAATCAGCTTGCATAGTATACACTTTCAAAATAAAGGGAATAAAGTAAAGGCTTCTATTCCTCCATGCTACAAAACTTAGCATCACATTCTAGAGAAATAAATAAAATCAAACTCCCATAGGTTAAGTAAGATAGTCTGAAAATGTGGTGCAAACCTGTGCTTACAGGGTTCAAGTTTCTAATGTTTCTGTCTCCAGTGATGGACAGACCTGGGACAAAAACAGGTACCTGCAGAGGTGGGTTTTTTTTGTCCCATTAAGAACTTCCTGAGGCTAGAAAGATTTTCATCTTCGGTGACTGTGGGACCTGAGAATACATATGCTCTCTGTTGAGGCAGGTACACACTTAGATTGGCAGCTGCTGTTACCAGAAAATGTTATTTTCATTACAATGTCTTTCATCTGTTCTCGTAAGTGTTCCTGTCAAGGATGTATTACATGAGCAACTCAAAAATGGCGCTTCTTGAGTAACCTGCTCCAGTGGTTCACCATACTAGTTCTCAAAGCAATTTCTTCTACCTAAAATCATTATACCCTCATTTAGTTTAAAACCTTGTCCTACTACACTACAAGCCATGGTTAAAAAAAACCCAAAACTCTCTCTCCACCTTTCTTATAAGCCCCATTTAAGTCCTGTTGAAAGGCCACCGTAAGTTCTCCTCAGAGCCTTCTCTCCTCTGGGCTAAGCTATCTGCTCATACCCTTTCTTCATAGAAGTCTCAGATCACTTCCCCAGCTCTCTTCCAGAGCCAGACTAACACATCTAATTCTTTCATTGTGGACCCCAGAGCTGGATGCAGCACTCCAGGTGGGATCTCACAAGAACAGCAGGGAAAGAACTGCTTCCCTGGCCCTGCTGGCCACACTGCTTTGAAAGCAGGCCAGGATGCAATTGGGTTTCTGGGCTCTGAGTGCACACTGCCAGCTCATATCCAACCTCTCATCCAGCATCCTGAAGTCCTTATCTGCAAGGCTGCTCTCAAACCAGTTTTACCAAGCCTGTATGGATACTTACTTAGGACTTTCCTGATCAGGTGCAGGACACTGCACCTGGCCTTGTTGAACACGGGCCCACTATTCAAGCCTGTCTAGGTCCCTCGGATGGCATCCACTCCTTCCAGTGCATCAACTGTACCACTCAGCTTAGGGCCACCTGCAAACTTGCCAAGGGTACACTCACTCCCACTACATCCACAAATAAAGATATTTAAAAGTACTGGTGCCAGTACAGACCCCTAAGGGACATCACAGTCATGTACTACCAAATGGAATGGAAGGAAAAAGAGGTATCTACACAGCTGAAAAAGCCAGGGAGGTTTAGGATGGAATTCAGATGTCTGACCGTAGTTTCCTTCAACATAGATGTGTCCCTCATGTTGTCACCTGCCCCACCTACAGACAGGTACAGAATTCCCCTATATCCTACATAATATCCGAATCTCGAATACTGTAAAAATTTTGAGCAGCTCTAGATGCCTACATTTGGGCAACTGACTCATCTCTAAGCTGCCCAAGCAAAACAAAGTAAAGAACATCTGTCAAAGCTGGACTTCTGGCTCCTCTTGATGAAGCTTAAAATGCAATTAGTTAAGTTGGTTCTTTAGGACATACCGAACCACCAAGTACATTTAAAAGGAGCTTTATTTTGTGCTTACAGATGATTGGTTTCTCTGTACCAGTCAGCAACTGGGACAGTCCCAGTGCTGGCTGAACAGAAGGACAGACTGAGCTGGCAGTTCCACAGAGCCATGGAATTGCAACATCTGAGTTAAAAAAAAAGTTAACATACAAAAATTTTAAAATTAACATCACTTCATTGTAAATAATCTGTATTTTCACTAGGCAAGGAAAACTCTAAATCTTTCCACTTTCCATACCAAAATATCCCAAGAGAGTTAAGCTCCCCCAACTTTTCAAATGACTATTTAAGTCACCCTTTTAAAGAGCTGTGGTGCAAAGTATATAGCCAGTTTTTCCAAGATCTCAAATTCTGTGGCATTGCAAGCCTGGTCACCAGTTTGTCATCCCATCACTGCAATTCCTGCAATAAGAGCAACAAGAAAAACCCCAACCAAATAAATCAGACACACGAACATTCACAAATCTTTTTCCTCACAGAAAGCATTCCCATCTATACCTTATTTCTAAACAAACAGAGCTCTCCAGTTAGAAAAATTACTCAACAGAAAAACAATCACCACAAAGCTATTTAAAAAACAACACCACACACAAACCCAAAAACTTCAGTTTACAATTTCATGGGTTCTGCATCTACTATCACTTAGAGATTGCCAGAGTAGAATGCAATCAAATCTGTATTGCTTTTACTGGTCCTAGTTGAGGGCAGCAGTTCATTTTGGTTTTAACAAATGCAAATTAACTCCCTCAGCAGCTCATTGTCACAGTGGCTCAAGGTTCACTGTCCCATTATCTGCCGTATGGCTTGTCCCTGCCAGGGCAGTTATGTGTAGCACCTTTACAAACTGCCAGAGCTTTCATCGACAGTTGCGACACATCTGAGAGCAGAGCAAACATGAGAAGTTCCGCCAGCGAAGCTCATTCTTCAGACGTCATCTGTTTGCCTTCCAAATCCTGAAAAGTAAAAGTACTTGACAAATTCATCCAGAAGAGATTTACTTCTCTTTCCTGCAATCCCTCTGAGCCAGGGAGGCTGACTACAGAAGTACAGACAGGTCAATTTGAATCATAAACTTTCCTTATTCGAGGACTGCAAAGCAACTTACAAACCACCCTACTGCTACAGGAATCAGCTCAGGTGATTTCCTCCAACCTACTGCATTAACTTCACATCACAAATACTCAAATACCAACGTGAAGTCCTTGTGCAGTCAGTGCCAGGATCTCTGGCTACAGTTGAATCAGTAGGAAAGGATCTATGCATTAGTTCTGCAAGGCAATCCCACAAGCTGCAATGTTTCTGCCCCCAAACAGCAGCACAGGAGAGGAACTCGGAGGCAAGACCTAACTTCTGGTTTTTCAAAAGTGGTTTTTTTTTTTTAAATCCTTACTCCATCTTCAGGTCACTTCTAACACACTTTGATTTTCACCAGTTGGGATCTCATTACATCATTTTCTCAATACACAGAAAATCAGTGTATTCTTCTCATTCACCATCCTCACCAGCCCCAGGGCTGGATCTTTCTTTACTTCAGTCAGACAGCACAGCCCTCAGTCCAGCAGGTCTGCCATGGGCAACAGCCAGTTTGCAAGACAGTCATAACTCTTTACAGAAATCAGCCTGCCTCCACCTCGTTCCTTCTTTCCTTCCCTTACTCTCCCCAAGGTATATGCAGCTAAAGAGGATTGTGGTTTAAACTACAGACATAAACTGCAATTGTGTTGATGTTAAAGCTGACAGGACTTCCTTTTCTTGCCACTTTTCCCTGGGGACACCTTCAAAACTAAGGGAAATGTGAGCAGCAGAGAAAAACTGCTGTTCAAGCAGTAAGCACATTGGTTTTCAGAAAGCAAGAGGATAAAGCCCAAGGGAGAAGCAACTTGGTAAGGGAAGCAAAGAAAAACATGCAGAGAGCTTCAAGTAAGCTGTCCAGCCTGGACAAATGGAATCACAGAAGAGAGAGCTGCCCCTCCAGTCAAGTCTCCAAATTATTAATTTTTAGGAAGATGAAGCTGTGCACAAAGCTTTCCCTCCACCCAGCTCCAATTTTAAAAGCTCTGAGGGAAGCAGTGACCATGCAGTAATAAAGCTGAAAATGGATAGGTCACTTAAAGGAATTAAACTCATTCCATGTTAGTAGTTTCATAGCCACATGTTTCCCCATCTGACACTAACTTTAAATCAAGCAGCACTCATAGGAACAGAATACATTCACAGAAAAGATGCTAAAGAAAAAGCATAGGGATTTAAATAACAGAGGCTTGGCTTGACATGTATTTTCAAAGGAAAACTTTCCTCTCTGAGTGAACCTGCTATGCAAAAGACTTAGACTTTCATCTCAGTTTACCCTTAAAATGTACTTTTGAAGCGCTGGGTCATTGCATAGCATAACTATCAGCATTTAAAGCAGCATAAACCAGCACCAAATTGAAACCAGCATCAACCACACTGTTGAAAGCAGCGGTTTCCCTGTGCCTAGAGAAAGGTGGTGATTTTCTCCCCCATGCCTCACTCCCCTTGTCTCCTTATGACTTAACATCACTCATATCATCAGCACTGCAAGCCAGATAGCCTTACTCTCAGAGGTAGAATTAAACAGGAAAAGTATTTGACAAGCTCAGTGTTGCTGTGAAGCAGAGACAAATGCAGCACAGCTCCCAGTGAGACTTAAGAATAATCCCAATTATCCACCATCTTAGAAGTGATTAGTAAGTAAAATCCTATATAAAATATAAAATGAATTACCAGTATCAAAATATTAACATAGGAGTCAAATGTGTTACTCAAAAGAAGGAAATACTTGAACTTCAATAGGAAAAATAGACACTAAATTTTTTTCATCTACATTTTCTATCATACAGTTTATGATTTTTCATCTTCTGCAACCACAGTGACCTTGAGGCCTAAGGATGCATGTGATAAACTCATCAATTTTCCACACAACACCTTCTAGAGCCTCCACCTCACATATGCCAGCTTGACCAGAAAATACCCTTCAGAAACAGAACTAATCTTGACTTGACAAGTCCAAGTCTTCAGAGGAATCCACTGTACTCTTAGGCTAAACCACTACTGTGGTTTATCACCCACAGTATTGAATTCTTCACTTATTTCTGGTCTGAGTTAATTTAACTATAATATTGACTTCGCTTAAAAGTAACTACCTTGCAAAACATGAAGCGTGCCACGATAGTTTTAATTAATAAGATGGATCTGAAGTAATTAAAATTGTACCTGCCTCAATTTTACCAAGATAACAGGTTGGTTAATATTTATGGGGTTAGATAAATTGTCAGTTTTTTCACAAAACTGGTTGATGCATATCAGATTAAATGGTTAAGAGTTAATAGTGAAAACAAACAGAAATTGAATTTTTCATAGATTGCTCTCATTATGTACCACCACATTGTTAGAGAGCCCTGCAAAGGAGAGTCCAGGCTCCTCCACCCGACGGCCATTAAGCTGGTTTCTGATAAAGGAGCGAGTTGTCCTTTAGCCTCAGATTATGCAGATCTGTTAGACAGTTTTATCTTTGTTAGTATTTCTGAAACTGTTGGTTTGTATCTGTTGCCATCAGCTTCCTTTTCATTTTATGTAACTGCTGGAGTTGTTTTAGCCACCACTTCCATTTCTTACCAGAACAGTCTAAGTTCTGACAAGACAGCTGCAGAGCTGGAGGTATTGGGAACACTATCAGCATCACTATCTCCTAGAAGTTAAAAATACCTGTGCTTTTTATATGATAATGTTTTCCTTTCACACAGTTTTCACTTTCAGCTTTCCAGCTGCAGATGGGAGCTTGCATTCTTTTTTCTACTTTTCCAGTTAGAAGGACTGAATTGGGTAAACAAGTCAAGATCTGTAGATGGAAGTGCTGCAGTATCAGCACTGTAGATCACATCTGCTTTTAGAGATTGGTAAAAGCTATCATGCCTGAACACCTTGCTCAAAAAAAAATACATCTGTTCCTTGCAGCTACCGAAGTCCCTTTTTCACCTCACAGGCATCCTCTTTGCTTCTGGCATTGCAGGTTGAGGACAGAAAGTTCAGTGAAACACTTAGATTTAAAATAGGTAAATAAGCCACTCTATGTGAACTTTCTGCTCAAACGTCGCTACGTAAGTAAAAACATACTACCCAGGTAGAATTAGAAGTACTAAGTGGAAAAGAAAGGAAAGGTCAGCTCCAAAAACAAGCTGGAAATGGCAGAAACATAAAAACCCCTCGTGTTCTAATCATTTACAGGAACAACTTCTGCTCAAGTCACAAAGATGCATCCTCCTTCATAGCAACCAGGATGTATTCAGATGCAGTAAGTCCTTGTTCATGCAAACCTCCTGCAACATCCTTTATAAGACAGTCTCCAATTATCGAAATGAGCAAGTCAGAAAACAATGAAGTTAAGTCCTTTACAATTCCTGTCTCCATAATGATAGATCATTCAGCTATACAGAGGGTTCAAAAAAGGAGGGGAAAAATAGACATTTTTATTGGCTTTTCAAAATCAAAAGAAACAAATGCTCATCACTACAATACAGTGAGGCTCCAGGTGAGCCCAGAATCTCTGTGGGCTAATCGCTACATAGAAGAGTGGGTGGCAGGGCGGGAACTTCTAAAAATCTCCATCTTAACTGGAGTTGCTCAGAAGTATCCATTTTACGGAATTCAAGGGAGGAAACAACCCAGCCAAAAAAGGCAGTAACTCACTACACAGAGGACAGGAAGACAACACTGGCCAGAGCTGGGACATGCTCCTTAGAGGGGCCCATGAGATGAGCGGCTTGGGCAAGCAGACAAACACACAGCAGGCAAGCCAGCTTGTCTGCTTTGTTTCTACCAGAACTTTTAATGGAAAGGACACTAACCCACAGAGTATTTCTCTTGTCAGATTCCTTGGACCAGAAATGGTCAAAAATTTAAGAAGGCGCCAGGGTGGGGGAAAAGACAGATGAGACGGAAAAGGCAGCTAAACAGAAAATGATTTAGTCAAGACCAAAGTAGGCTGACACTCTCCATTCCCAACTGTTCAAATAGTTTATTTTCCAGTTTGGATCATAAAACTAAATAAAAGATAAGCATTGAAAAATAAGCATGAAACATTTAAATCTCAATGGTAGTGGATGTTGAATATTTCCATGTCGGCTGCCTGTCATCCCCCACTTGACAGTGTTCCAAGCTTCTACAAATTCGCTATGAAATTATCTTCTCATTTCCCAGTGACATAGTCTGCTGCCCATGCTGTCTTTCACATAATACTTTTCTTCTGTGCTGATCCCAGCTGTCCATCGAGCAGGATACAGATACTTTGGACAATATACTAAATCTGTTTTTTCCACAATTTGGTCTTGCTCCAAATATTTCCAGCATTACAAAAATAGGAGAACGAGGGAAGAATAAGAAGAGCTATAAATTAAAAACAAACCAAAAAACTCCAGAGGCCGTTAAGTAGCATCAACAGAGATCGCCATCTCAGTTGTAATTTGGGGATAAGAGAAAATATATGGAATTTAGAACTTTTATCAAAATTCTTTCCAGCACAGTAACTGGAAATTTAGTTTCTCCTTGATCTGTCAGTACAAAGGCTCTCTCTCCTTCCCCACACAGTACAGGCATATTAATGATATACTCAAAAATGTGGATTTTCTTTTAAGGTTTTATTTAAGCACTATGGCAAGCAGCTCAGCCGTAATGGCAAAGCCACCATTAAAGAGAACTGTAAATCTTTCTGTTGAAGAAAAACTGTAGAGTATTTTCAAAGACAACGGAGGAAGACAACACAGCAAAGCTTAAAGCCAAGCTGTGAACCAAGTTGCTGCACCTCAGCACACCACATGCAATGGACAATACAAAACACAGACATGAAAGAAACTAATCATCAAAAGCTTGAGCAAGTAGAAAGTTAACCTCATGAACTATAAATGATGTTTACATAAGCTTAGCTCTCCCAGTATTACAGCCTTCAGGCTCCCTCAGTAGTATGTGTAGCACTGACTGACAGCTTGGTTTGTTATTAAGTGCCTGGCTCTGAAGAGTATAGTGTTTAATAGTACAAATAGTCTCATTGACAAAGATCTCTTCTGTGCAGCTGTAACCCCTTCTCCACCAGTAATCAACTACACAGGAACAGAGAACACTTTCACACAAACACAGTCCATCAACCTTGACTAAATATAAAAAGCCATTTGTCTTCTACTGCTTTCTGTAGCTATTACAGATACTTCCAAGGCACCCATCATATTAGCACTCATACACATGGACTTGGTGAATTCAGTGCACACAGAGGAAAGCGCCACCACTCCTTCCCCGTAACAGGTATTTGGAAGGGGGTCATCTTCCCAAATGGATTATCTCCACACACACACACATTTCTAACAGCAAGCGTGACAACAGCTCCTACTAGCTATGCAAAAATGTAACACCCTGCTGTAATCCATTTCCCTATTCAATAATTAATATGTAAAAAATGTTACTCACCTGACTCAATGTCCCCAAAATTGAGGGAGCAAAATAAAAGTCTGAAAAACTGTACATCTTTCCATGCAAGACAGCACAAGAAAAAAGAATTTCTCACCATTGCCTACAACACGTGCCATCAGACTTGATAAGGGGCTACAAAGACATTAAACACAAATCTTGAGACACCCCTGCTTCTTTTCTCACCTGAATATTCCATTCTCTAGTTCTCAAAGAAAGCCTTTATTTGAAAGCACAAACACCCTATTGACTAAAAAGAAAACTTACAGTTAGGTAGATTCCTTATCGCCACCAACCACTGTCTTGGATGGCACCTCTCCCTTGATTGCTCAGACTAACCATGACTACTACAGCAGCAAGATGGACAGCCTGCTCCCCTCGTAAAGAAGTTTGAGTCCTATCCCCAAAGAGGATGCCAACTACTTTCTGCAGCTGAAAGCACATACTTCCCAGTATTATTTTTATATCCCAGTATTATTCCTGACACAGGAATTACTTTTTATTCTGACTGGGTTTTCAAAGAGCTTCCCTACAATACACCATACGCACTCTTCAGGAAAAAACTGACCAAAAAAAAACCCACCCCATCTCAAAACACCTCTCTATCATCCTTCTAGGAAGAGGAAGGGCATCCTGGACAATCACAGTAAAGGTCCAAAGATGAGACTTCTGTTCGCATTTGGAAAGTCTGTGATATCCTTTTGCAAAAACCAAGCAGAAACCAAAGCTGCACTAACACAAAGCTTCTTTCAAAGAAACTTAACAGTTTACTAAGAGCTTCCTCTAGGATTAATATGTAGGGGAAGAAATTAATCCATGTAATCATTTGCCTGTTTCCTTACTCAATGTTTAATTGCTGGTGTGATCTTGTAAAGGTCTATTTGAGTCCAATCCAAGGTGATTTTAAGTCTACTGGACAGAGACTTATTAGACCTTTTCACATAAAAAAAAAAAGAGCTTGTTTTAGTGAAATACCACAGTAAATTCAGTTTATCAATAATTAAGATGGATGAATGGCGGCAGAGTGCAAAAGAAGACAGAAGCAAGGAATAAGACATAAGCTTCATTCAACCATTACAGGACATACCACCAGTCATTTAGTATAAGCAACAAGTAGGAAAACAGATCAGGAAATACAGAGCTCTGACAGTTCAATGACCCATTGGCATCACTGATGTTACCTTACACAAAAAAACTAGTATCCCTGCTTGAGCAAGGAGGTTCCAACCTCAGCCATTCCACAGCTCCAATGTCATTTAAGTATCAAAACAACTAAGAATTCAAGAAACGCCGTTTCCAACTCCAGCTTTGTTTCCTGCAATTTAAAACCATCTCTACTACTGCAAGGCCATTAAGTTAAGAGTTCAAATTATTAAGCTAACATTCCTTTATCATTACATCTTATTAGTAATAAAATCAGTTTTATTTTATAAAGCTTTAATAGCCTCATTCATTACCACCAGGTGCATTAATCCCCAAAGAGCAATGAACAAATAAAGAGCATACTGAATAGTTATAGAATCATTATTCAACAGTTTTCTTCTAGTACAAATTTCTTCTCTAACTAACCATAGTTAATTAAAATATAAAATTGTTGCCCCTTGGAAGCACAGCTGAGTGCAACTGAATGCAGGTTTCTCAAGTTTCCCATGTCAACTTTTATTCAATTCAACTAATAAACAGGATTGCCAAGATCTAGGCTCAAAGCACATCTATCACAACAATAAATGTGTTGGAATCCCATTTTCTGAAATACTGTTTGAACAGGATGTTTCTGACTACCTTTATATCTAAAACCATGCCATCTGTGATGCTCTGCATTTCATTTAGAGAGGTCATACATATTAAGGATTCAGGGCTTTTTGAAAGAAGTCCACTACAAACACATCTTAATTTATTTGTCATGCAATTTGTAACAGTGGCACTGTAAACAGCACATAATAGCATCCTGTCCTCTTTTTTCCTTCTCCAGAGTGTACTCTGCCTGCAGCATTGCTGACTTTAAAAGGAAAGGGTTTTTTTGTTATTCTTAGAGTGATGCATTTCAAATAGTACTTGATTAATTTGTCTTCATTAAGAAATGGGAATGAAAAGGGCAGCATAATAGAAAGCATCACTGCATCTGACAAAAGCAAAGACCAATTACTATTTCAAATAATTTTGACTAAATACTACACCTTTAATTTTCCCATCCCAAGGGATGAAAACTAAAAGCTTAATTCATTCTGCACAACAAGCTTTGTACAGCGGAACGATTTTATTTGGGAAGAATAGGACTGGAGGAGGAAGGAGACTGACTTAAGTGATTATCACTGATCTAGTGATACATAGCTGTGTATCTTATTTGTAGCCCATCCACAGCTCTACCAATATCCTATTAGAGGTGCCTTAGGAAGAAGTGTAAGGGCATTACAGGATCTGGCTCATTCCACAATGGCAGTAACACTTCTGATGATTTTGGGGCATACGAGACAGGCTGTTACCCTCTTAGATATTGGCGTTCCTCTCACACCTCCTGCTTCCCACTCAATTTCACACGCAGAAGCAGAAAAATTCAACACTGATGCTTATGATGTCACTCTCTCTGAAAGGCACAAAACGTGGATTTCTATGTACCAACATCCCCAGCACAATGATCAGTCTGTAGAGAGGTCACAGCCAGCCATAAAGGCAACATATTTCTGAGCTTTGCAAACGTGACAGGTATTTTGCTCTGCCACCCTATTCCAAGGAAGCTCTCAAGGAGCTATTCTGAGCCTGAACAACAGAAAGATCACACTGGGATGAACAAATTAACAATTCCACAAAGTAGTAATTGAACAAAACATTCTGTAACCTATAAACCAAGCCTTTTGAGTTTCCTGGTTTTCCCCCTCCAATTAGACAAAGACACCTGATACTTCTCCATGCTCCTGTACACCCAACCCTTTCTGCTATCAAAATTACTTACAGAAACTCTTCAGTAGCTTCTGTACAACACCGTAGAAATGTCAGAGGAGAAACAAAGTTATCAATTTCCATCCTGAAGAAGATCCATGAAGAGGCTACTGCACTGCCAGGAGCCTGTGCATGTCAGGAAATTAATCTTGTGAAAGAGTACTGCAGATATCAGGCACATCAGTCTTTCCTGGAAGATTTGAAAGGTAACAATAACTGTTTTTCCACACCACAGCTTAGTAGTTACATTAAGCCTGTTCAGAACTTCTACCAGGCACCTGCAGAGGCAGCAAACCAGCAGAAGCAGCAGCAAACACTCAAAGGGAATAAGTCTTCTGCCATTACTTTGTCTGAAATAGTTCAGACAGTCTCCTTCCCAGGAGAGAGCAAAAACACCTGCTGGGAATACACATGGCACACTGTGCCTAGGATTCATCATCCACTCAATGAAAAGCTAGGAAAGACAAGTATCACAGGAGGATACTAAACAGAAGTCAAGAGAAAGTTATTCTAATGTCTCCAACCCTTCCTCAGTGTTGGGGCTTTAGAGATGAACTGCAGCACAGAACACAATATTAAGCCACATGCAGTAAGGCTTCTCTTGACATGAACACCAAATGTTTTCCTCTATGCTTGGCAGATACATGACCTCAAACGTAACAAGTGAGTTACAAAACAGTCTCCCCATCTAACTGAGCCCAAACCCCTTGCCCTTTCTGCTCTTCATTAAAAGCTGACTATGTCATTTTGAAAAACGTTAAAGACTTGGTGATAAGAACTCTGCAATTGCAGGGACATGCCACACCCCCTTACCTACTATCTTCCTAATGCCTTATACAGTTACAGCAAGCTTCAAATTTAAAAAGAGATGGTCTAGAACACCTTAGAAGTTCAGTTCTGTTTTAGCAATTTTAAAGATTGCTTTGGTTTGTTTGGGTTTTTTTGAAGGTGATCAGAGGCTTTGACATCCATCAAAGGTAATGAGGCAATCCCTCTGATTAATTTGCTCAATAAGGGTTCTTAGAGAGCTCTGGCCTCATTGCTGCAGTTGAAAAGTCACCTACTTGTCATCGGTCCTTTGTGTCCCCAGTCTCGCACCTTGCATTGTCATAATGTCCAATTGCACTCATTTTATAAGGGCTTCTTTCAGATGCCAAGAAAAACTGAATTGCTAAGAGACGAGCATATGCAAAATTTGACTCAGCCTGGTTACATGAGGAAAAACTCTCTGAAACGCAGTGGTAAAAAAGTTGAGCTGCAATTGAACAGCTGGAATATGCTTTAAGAAAAAAAAAAAATCAGTTCTCACAATGAAATAATACATTAAGGATGAATATAGCATCCAGGAGATATTGGCCACAACATGAACAGTGCTGATACCAATGGAGTAGAACAGGAGTAGGAATATTATTAAAAGAAGGAATACAACCATTGTTCCCTATAATATATAAAAGTTTCCTGTTAGCAGAACTCAGAGGAAAAGGAAGATTGATGCCAGATATCATGAAATAACCTGGTTTTAAGACATGCAATCCATCCATTTAATTGGAATGACTTCTGTACATCTCCTGAGTGCTTGGCAGACATCAGGGTAAACCTTGTCATCCGTTCCTCAACTTCCCTCAGCACGTACATCGTGCTCACAGGTAGCTGGACCGCCTTTCAAAAGCACCAGAGAAATACCCTCCCCAAGCAGAGCCAGAGCAGCTGGGAGGCTCTTCTGGCAGCTGAACTTCTCATCAGCTTTTGGTTTGTCCACACATAACAGCAAATGTCATCCCACTCATGGTGCCACAAACATGCTCTGGTGTAAGAGGACAGCTCTGCACCAGAGACACAATCAATGCAAATGTCTCAGTGGTCACCATTCTTCCCATTTAGAGAAGGGTTTATAGGACAGCACTGCCCTCCCTCAGATTGCTCACACAAGTCTTTTGGCTTTCCTGATGCCAGGCCTTTTGGTATGATTCAGCTTCCAGACTGATGTCCTGAGCAGCACCAGAATTCCAGATGTCAGAGGAGTCACCAAAGCATCCTAGTCAGAAATGGAAGTCTTAAAAAAAGAGCAAGATTTCAGCGATTGTCATTTGCAGATGTGTCCATACACACACCCCACATCTACCTTCCTATTTGCCCTAAACTCATTAAATCTAACAAAGAAGCTGCTTCATGGGGAGAAGGGGCAGCTGAGGGAGGAGGAGAGAAGCAGTGCAATTTTACAAAAGGGACTTGGAAAAATGAGACTGAACAATGGTAAGAGGTGAGCAGATATGCCCCAGTTGCAACAAAATTTGGATGAAGAGCTAACTCATGCTCACTTGTTCTCTAAAGAAACAGAAGTGGAAAAAGGCAGGACACTGAAAGAGTTGCAAGCTTCTAAGTTGTGCTCAAATGATTCAGTTTCACACATGCAAACAAAGGTCCCAACTCTTTAGTTAATTCCAAGGCAAGCAAGAAAGCAGGCTTCTTTTCCTGAGCTTGTCCTACAGTGCAATAGACAGCACGCAGGAAAAACAGTATCTATCAATAATAGAATGAAGGTTTCAAAAATTGTCCTGAAACTATCAGAGAAGGCACTGGGAGAGTGGCAGGGCACATGCACAAGTGGGACAAGGCACAAACAGAATGGGGAATGCAGATGAGCTCAACGTACAGACAAAAATACGAACAATGAACCAGACAAAAAATATGGTAATTCTAAAAGCCAGCATAAAGCAATTGAGGAAAAAGATGGCCAGAAGGCAAACTAACAATCAAATGCAATCAATTGCAAGAAAAACAGCAGTCAATACCAGACTACACAAAGACAGCAATCTATTAACAATCAACTATGATGAAACAGCAATAAAACGTAGTTAGTAAAATGACCAGCTGAAAAAATATTCTTTTTCACATGTCTAAATTACAATTTCCTCCTCACAGTTACAATATTTTGATTGTTCATACAATTAAGTTAAGCTTCTGCTTCTCTATACAATAACTGCAGCATTTACAAGACTACTAAGAAACCATATTTGACCTTGGGGCAGGGGCTGCTCACAAGGTTTCATGTAAACATTTGGGAAAGAGTTGTTCATGTTATCATGGCCACACTTCAGCAACCAGTATCAATTCATTCGCAGAAATCAGAGGCAGTGGCAGTTGTTTGTTTCTTTGGGAAGAAAAGACCAAAAAGATTAAGGGGAGAACAAATAGCAGAAATCTAATCAGGTTCTCCTCCACAAGCATGTGCCACACCACATCCCTGGAACACTGTCTTTACGGCTTACTGAAGTCCCAATAAAACTGCAGGGAGATTCCTTTTGGAAACCCCCATACCTTGGGTCTGCATCCCTGGCAGCAAGAGTAGAGCCATCTACGTTCCTTCAGCAGCAGAAGCAGTGGGCTTTCCATGATTATGCTTACAAACCACAGATCAGGATGCTACTTTTCCTGGAGATTGTCCTCCTGCCTGTGAAGACCGACGCATATTTCCTAAGCTCCTCCACATTCACACACTATGGCAAGGTACCACTGGAATGCAGTAACAGTGTGGCTGAAATTCATAAATACCCGTTTCCAACACTGAACTAAATGAGGCATCAGAGAAGAGTATTCAGCCATCCCCCCCCAAGCTTTTTCACCCTTCATAGGTTCAAATTTGCTGCATATGAAACTATGCCATTTGAAGGGGTTACCTTCTATTTGGCAAGCTAGAGATCCCTAGATACTGCTAACCCTACTCCTATTCCAATGGGAAGCATCAGATGCAAGCAATAAACTTGTCTCACTAGCCAGGCTATGAAGTTTTACTTAATGAAATGGGTTCCTGCCTGATGTTTTAATTCGGGCTCACAAGGACACAACATTGTAGAGCTTAAATAAAAGGTCTCTTATCTACTTGGCTGACTTTTTTTCTTCAAGACAGAGACATACCTGCTATTGTGTACACTTACTTTTGTTAAGACACAAACTAATAGAACTGATGTACTGCACAAGGAAACTTGAGCAGGCAGCCTTGGTGGCAGTACATACACTGGTTTATCACAGAAACTTAAAAGCTGTTCATGAAAGAAGAGTGTAACAGCTTTCATTTCCCTAGAGCACTGCAGAAGGAAACAATCAGTTTTGAAAAGGATTATTTCCAAGTTAAAAACTAGTGAAGGCCCTGTGATTTCAGAGATAGAAATCCTCCTGGTGTGTCCTCTCAAGTAACGGGCAATCAATCAATGCAGCAAATTAAAGCCCTATTTATACAGGCTCGCAGAAACAGGATATGATACAATACCTTTAGAAATCTGACAGAAGGCAGACAACTGTTTATGTTCTGTATATCAGGCCCAGTTTCACTGAACTTTATCTCATCTATAAAGCCACAACTTCCAGAGTGCAGGAGGGTTAGTTTTGCAAAGCTCCATCACTTCCGTCCCACTTCGAGAATACAAGTTCTTCTCACAAAGGAGAGCTACATGTGCTTGTACAGCCATAATATCTGTCCTTCCATGCCCAGCTGAACCTGTCAACCCTTTCCCACAAATACTTTTGTCCACACTCTCAGACTATCTCCTAGTTTGGGGGGTGGGGAAGAGGTGATGGGGCAGTCACAGCTACAGAAATAGGAGGAAGGATTTAAGAGCTTTTTTTTTAGACCAACTTAGACTTTCCCAGTGCAGATATCAGAGCTTTTAAACAACACCAAGGGCCAAGTCATTGCTCTGTTGTGTGAAATACAGTCCTTTCCTTTGGGCCTTGCAGATCATACAATCATGGAATGGCCTGGTTTGGAAACAATTTTAAAGACCACCTAGTTCCAACCCCTCTGCCATGGGCAGGGACAGCTCCTGCTAGACCAGGCTGCTTAAAGCTCCATCCAGCTTGGCCTTGAGCACTGACAGGGATGGGGCATCCACAACTTCTCTGGGCCTGCTCCAGCACCTCAGCACCCTCACAGTAAGGAATTTCTTCATATCATCTAATCTAAAACTAGTCTCTTTCAGTTTGAAGCCACTCCCCCTTGTCCTGTCACTACATGCCCTTGTCTCTGAAACACCATATGCCATGCCCACCACCCCTCCATACAGTGATGTTTGGGATATTGTAACAAGTACCTTTTTAATTTGTATAATCAGATTCACTATGTTAGGCCATCTGGCTTCATAGCACACACTGTCACCAGCTTTATCAAGTTTCCAAAAAATTTGAGGTTTTTCTAAACAAATCAAACAAAAAACAAACAAACAAAAACCACAAAAAAACCAAAACAAAAATAAAACAAAAACCACCACCACATTATTTTTTGAATACATAAAGGTTTTAGTCGCTTGGGATAGCAATTTAATCTGCATTGACTTATATAATACAGTCATCTAATTTCTGTTTTATGCCATAATAATATAGTAATGAACTTAGATAGCCTAAAAATATTAAGTTTTTAAGAACCTGGCCATATTCCTGGGAAAGCAGCCCATTACCTAGAAGCCAGCCAAGTATCCTTGAAAAATAACTACAGCAAGATGGCCCAGTGTCAGACCTTGTCTACTCTTTCCTCCACTGCTTTATATACCTCTGCCAGTATGTGCTGCTGATGCTGGTCTAGCATATTTTGATTTTCAGAGTGCAGGGGGAAAAATAAACCAACAAAAAACCCAAAAGCAAAACAGTTTTGTGAAGCTTTTGGGAGCAGAAAAATTGAGAAAACAAGTAACTCAGAACATCTAGCCAACCCACTAATGGAGGGATCTTTACCCAGGTGAAAATCCAGCTAACCAAGATACAGTCCAACTCACCCTCCTATCCTCTGCAAGGAGCCACTAGTTTACAGGTTCACTTCTCTTTTTGTTTTTCAGACAAGTTCCTTCTAAGCCACTTTCCCCACCCTAATGACTTCTAAAGAACACAGTTCTACAGGATAGTGTTAGGAACCATAGTTCAGGTTTTTCAGCATTAGGGCATATAACAGAAGACAAGAAGTCAAAATGGGCATGGTCCTACAAGCCTCAGCTGAGACATGCAAACACTTTGGAGGACCTCCATGCTCTCAAGGGCAGAGCACAGTAGACTACCAAAGCATTTAAAACCACCCCCTCACGCTGCATCCTTCCCTTAGAGCTTATCAGGATTCAGAACTAGCCCTCCTGGAGACAAATACCCAGTCCTATACGCCCACGGTTAAAGAGGCAGATGCTGCATGCAGAACTAGAAAGCAGCCACAGCAGGCGGCTGAAGGGTGAGCAGGCAGCAGTAACTAAACTATACGTGCCCCTAACACCTGCAACCCAACAAAGTCACACTGTTGAACCCGAGAACAGCTGGCTGCTGTATCTAAATAAGCCTCAGTAACAAAATAGTAACTGAGAGCACAGTAACAGACACATACTCACACTCAATGTTGATATTTGTGTTTATGCTTTTCTATTCCCATACCTAGAGCACTTCAGAAATAAGGAGTAAGAAGAGCAAAATATCTATAGCCTTTCCACTGAATTCACCCGTTTCTACTTCTACCCAGACCACTTCTATTATTCCCATTTAGCGTCAGAAACAAAAGCATGGGTAGTTTGGATAACAGGACCCCCCCAAATCAGAGCTATGGCACAGCTGTTTGCTGCTCTTCACTAACCTTCAAACTACTTCTTCGAGATTATCTTACCAAGCCTTCGAGCAAAAGTACTACACTGAAAAGCAGGATCTGAAATCCAAATCCAAGAGAGGGCTGGATGGCAGTAAAACAGTGGTCAGCTGCCTGTCAGCTCTCCCAGCAGCAGGGCATCACTGCTCAAGGCCAAACAGGGAAAGGACACAAGCTTGTCATTAGTAATGAAATTCTGCAATGCAGCCGTGTGCTACCAACTCTTGGTCATTTTACTACCCTCAATGCTGTAAGAAAGATCGAGACCTAGGGATTACCCACCGCTCTGCATTTAAGGTGATGGCATGTAAGCAGCACTGCCTCAGATAAAAACTCCAGACTAAAGTTTTTCTTCCTTCTACACACATTCGCAGCTTTCTCTCCTTCCACTTCCCATTCTCACTTGTTTGAGGAGATGAGAGAAAGTCAAAGTAAAACAGTAGTCAGAGTACCAATAACATTCTTCTTCACTCAACTCTGTGTCACATCATTCTGCCTTCCTCTCACACAGATTTCGCTACCCTCTATTGCCTGTGTGGTTCCATTCTCAGTTTCCTTTAAATATCACCTTTAACACTATGCTAAACTAAACCTGATAAAAGAATTCAGTTAGCCCAAGTCTCATACTTTTGTATACTTGTGACTGAGGAGAGTACTTCATTCAGTTTTGCAGCATACAACAAGCACAATCACTGTTCTGGAGAAGTTGTCAGATAAGACCCTCTGGAGAAGTTGTCAGATAAGACCCTCTAGTGTCAGAAAAGGCAATAAAAGTACTTGTTTTACTGCATGACTGAAGTTATAGTGTTGGAGCCATGGAAGCCTCTTTCTCCTCACCTGCTCCCAGCTCTTCATCCAGGTGAAGAAGTCCCCCTGGCTCAGAAATGTACTTCACTTTGATTCTCTACTGCTGGCAGCTCCACTATTAGTTTGCTCTGTCGTCCAGGTGCCAGTAGCTCAGAGATTAAGTCTGTCAAATACCAAATACCTCCACAGATGGAAGCACCCCAGCCTCTCTGGACCCCAGTTTCAGTGTCTTAACAATGATCATCTTAACAATGAATCGATTTCCCTAACTGGAATTTTCCCTAAGGCAAATTGTGCCTGTTGCACCTTTAATGGCCTGAGGCAGACAGCAAATAAAACAAACCCACCGCGAACACGGAACCTGTGAGACAACCCTACAGCTTTAGTTCCAGTTTGGTATTAAACAGATCCTCTTAGCTCTGCACTGCAGAAATCCATAACCCCAAAAGCGTTTAGCAACTGCAAAGAAACTGGACAGTGTACTTGGTCCAACATCAGACACACTGTCCTTTCCTTGACCTCTGCAGCCCACAACGCCAACTTTGAGCCTGTCCTTGCTCTCCCTACAGCCGCAGCCGCCCGCTGCCACCCCAACGCTGCAACCTCCATCCCTTCCCATCAGTCTCTCTTGCCTCTCTGTCCCCGGCTCACCAAACCACAGTCAGCCTTCTCTGTCCATCAACCCTTCCCTGGCCCTTTCCCTTTACCCCATCGCTCCTCTTGCTCTTCACACAGACTATATTTTGCTTTCCCCCCCTCAACGCAGTGTCACAGCCGAGCCTACAGTCCCCCGCTCTGGCTTTCCCACGGCTCTTCGTTTGTTTGCCATTACAGACACGCGTGTTATTTCCTGTGGGTGCCGGGGGGAGCGTTACCTCGAGGACAATGCCCCCCGGCAGCGGCAGCAGCACCGTCCCCGCTTCCTTGCTCCGCTCCGTCCGCCCGGAGCCCACGCCCGCCCGCCGGGACCCCCGCCGGGG
>VWZN01018322.1:367508-377732 GCA_013396955.1 Regulus satrapa
GGGCGGGCGAGTGAGGGGAGGCGGCAGCGCAAAGGGTGGTGCTGAGGAAGAGAAGGGAAAGGAAAGAAAATCGTGGTGGCAGCGCCGTTGCGATCCAGTCCCCCGCCTTTTTAACTTCTTATTTTCTTTTATTTTACTCTGAATCTCTCCGAGCTTGGGCATTTTGGTGACCTTCGTGCTGTTCGTGACGTCCAAGCTTTATTAGGTTTAATAATAGTGAATGCAGTTATCCATTTATAACCTGAATTTGCAGAGCCGCAAATCAGAGTCTGCAGAGCTTTGCAGAGCAGACCAGAGCTTGGTTTCTAAGTTGAAGACAGGGCACAGGTCAGTCTCGGCAGTAGTACGATGTGTAAATCTGGAGGATTTAGAACACTTATTTTCCTAGCAAAAGAAGGTTTTGGATCTGCTTTGTGCTAAATTCGTATTACTTTGCACTGAGTGTTAGAACTCAACCTACACTAAAGCACCTGTATTTGGTGGCATTCTACACCAGAATCTGGAAGAAAGCCATGAGAGCTAGAAGGAAAGCTCAAAATTGAACCAGGAAGTGGGGAAAATATTTCACATTGGTCAGTTAGATGCAGCTGGAATATAAACAAGTTAATAGCTTAAATATTAATGATGTGTATTAATTTTAAATACAACACAGCATCAGTGTGATGCTTTGGAAATGTAACTAGTTGGAGCATTGATGCTGTGAGATCATGAAATTCCTCAGAGTGTGAATTTCCAGGACAGTGCTTACATCTCAACAGCTAACTCCAGACAGAAAGAATCTGCCATGGTGGTTTGGTCAACCGAAGGCTGAAAAGATGGATCCTTCAACTTCTCTAAAATGAGAGAAAATAAGGATAAAAAAACCCCACAAAACTGCCTTCAGGCCAGGCAACAGAAACCTTTAAACAAAGATAAAGGAACCTCTTCCACCTGGATAGCACCACCAGCCTTAGTGTGGTGTGCTTACTTTACGTGCTGATCTTTACTGCTCTCTATTGTTTCTGCACCAGGCTTATTAATTAAGTTTTCCAGTTAAGACTTCTGCTCCCAAGATGATTCCCAGCACCTGTGTGCAGCAGAGGACCAGCTGTTTTTTGCCAGACCTTAGTGGAGTCATGCCTCCGTTGAAAAGCCTCATCATGGCTATGACAGTGACATATATCCTGTCAGAAGCAGGAGTTTTACTTTGGAGGACAACTCTTCTTTCCAGAAATAATCCAGGGTAGCTCTTCAGGCACCATGATATCATACCAGAGGATGATGACCAAGCAACCAGGCAAAGACTAAGGCTTAGCTGTCACATCCTACACTGTGTACCCTCTGTTATCCTTGCGGATGGAGATGTGCATGGCTGCTGTCAGGAAAGGATGAGCTGGCTGGAGGAGGAGGTGCTGTGGAGATTGGATGGTTCTGTTTAGGCTCCAAAGAATGCACAGAATAGAGAAGAGTTATATAACCAGGACTCTGAAGGACACCATGGCCAAAAAACCAGCTCTTGCCTTAGATAAGGGACATTTAAATATTAACAGGAGTATGCCAATAAGCTCAATGAAGTACATGCTGCCGCATACATGACTATATTACTGAGTTACCCCCTTAGATCCTGGTATGTATAGAAGGATGAGAACTGGTATAAGACTGGGCTGTGTAGAAATATCACCTGGTTAGGAAGAAGACCCACAAGGACCTTGGAGACCACTGATAGGCTACTCTCTCTCCTCCCAAGCAAGGATGCCCTTTTTGGTAAGCTTCTGCACACAATTATTATTGTTGTTACTATTATATCTCTGTTGCTTCAAGTGAATTTATCCACCTCAGTTCTGAATCTGTATTTCTGTTGCTTCACTAAACCACACTATTCTGGTGGATCTGTGATTGCACAAGTTCCTATTCACCACAAACAGACCTACAGGGTTGAAACTGCAGTATTTGTGAATCTGTGCTCATGGAAGTTCTTACTGAACTTGACCAGGGCCAAGTTGGTTATAATCAGAAATCAAGCCCTGATTGAATCCCTGAGCTGCAGTCAGACCCTCTGATCTCTGAGGACCTGCTGGAACACAAATGAGTTTATTTTCTTGCCAAATTTCTATAAAAGACATAGGCTAGTATTATCTATACGAATAGAGGAAAAGAAACGAAGTAGATCAGACTAAACTCTGAACAGGTGCATTTTCACTGTACCCATTAAGAAGTTGTATCACAAAACTAAACAAATCCTGTTGACTAAAATGACTGTATTAAAAGACATTGTCCTGGAGATGGAAAGTGTTTACTAAGTAAATTCAAATCTTTTTTGTGGGGAAATACTGTTGAAAGTTGTCTCTCAAACCTGTCTCTGTTGGATTTTTGTTATATTTATTAATTTTTTTAATAATATTAAAATTTAACTTCATCTTTTAATTAGTGATTATGTAAGAAAAGAGCAGTTTGAAAGTAAGTGAATCATTAAAATGACACTATCTAAATTTTAAAGGAGCTGGGATTTTTTCAGTTTTGAAAACACAAGGCAATGAGTAGCTGAAGCTTTGTTCAACTTCAGAATTCTGTTTGTTAAGGCAAGCAGTTCAGTAGCTGAAGGCCTGCAGATGCTATTTAAAATGTAGGACATTGTAACTGCTCTCTTGGTCCCTTACCTTCCATCTGGACCAGACCTCTCATGTATTATGGAGGAGCTGCCTTGCAGTTACACTGCAACACAGGGATTATGGTTCCTCTATGACCATGAAAGCATTCTTAATGCAATCGACTATGTTTTGAGAACAAAACTGCCTTTTGAAAAAGACCAACGTCTCTTTCAATAGTCCCCCCTGATGATTGCGGGGAGATGCCATCTCTTTCTGTGGAGATGTCATAAACATAACTGCAGGAAATACACAAAGCCTTCTCGAGGGTTTGGGCTCTCTGCTACCTGAAAATTATCACCACTACACTCATACATGCATAAAGTAACATCCCTGTCCCATGAAACTGACTGCTTTGTCTCTGAAACTTTCTGAAAGGAAAATCTGTGTCACGGAGAAATTGCGTGTTTCTGCTGTGACATTTGCTGAGTAGCAGACATTTTCCTAAGCTTCCATAGGCAGTATCCTAAGGAATGCTGTCACTTTTAACTGCAAGTTATGCACTTCACGCTTCTCCGTGACCAGTAACTACTAGCTTTTATAAACATCATTTTTCATAATAACTTTGTTTGGGATAGAGATACACTCTTGGATCGCAGTACAAATAGATCTGAACTCTTAGTGGAATTTTATTCCTTTCTACCTTGTACATGTGTATTTAAAGTTGCAGGGTACAGGGTTGCTGACATTTGGAGAATTAAGTGTTTTCCGAGACTAAGGATTTAAATGAAAACTGGGGGGAGTGGCTGCCCTGTACAGTGGCTTGTACAAGTGTTGCCCAAGAGGCAAGAGCCATTTGCTGTTGGGTTTTATACATGTAGTGTGCTGCAGCAGTGAATGTGTTTTGGCTCACTTTTTTCTCTACAAAGCTAAGAGGAACTGTCAGTAAAGATGCTTCCAAGCTCTATAAAAGCTGAAGTGTCTGAGCTGAGAACAAGCACTTATTAAATAACTCAAATAAATCACTTTAAAAATTGAAATATGAGCTTAGGAAAGGAAGAAAAATTTCAGTGTTGAATCATTGAATTTGAATGGCGTTTGTGGAGCTGTAACTCATATCAATACCTTCTTAATTGAAATAAAAATTTATCTAAGTGGAATCCATCTGTGGGCTTCCCGAGGAAAGAAAAAAGGTGCCTCTGAGCAGAATTTTGCAAATGAGAGTTACAAACATGTAAGCCACAACTGTGATTACAGCACATTGGTGTTTAGTAAGAACATTTAGTCTTGGAGCTATATATAATTCAGTATCTTTGGAGATACTAAATTACATGAATTGCACCTTGACACCGGAACTCTGGGCTAATTTATACTTCTTAGTAAAAACTGAAAATTATCTTATTTTGAATCAGAACATGACTACTGCAAATACTTATGTGATAGATCAATGTAAAAAAGATCTAAATGTTTTAAAAGGGCATTAGGAAGCAGGAGAACTTCTTCTGGTTGCTGACCGTAATACTTATTTTGTATTAAATCCTGGTAATTTTAATTTAGTGGTTTCAAGTACTAATTGTTCTGTTACTTAAGCTACCTGCCCACATGTAGGAGAGAGAATGTGCTCAGTTCATGAAATGTCTCACGGCGGCTCTGTAGGGCTGGAATGCAGGGGTTGAAATCAGCCAGCTTTCCATCATTGTACAAGCAGCCTCAGAATGAATGAACATAATCTGCTGCTCACTTGTTTTTCCAGACTTCAGGCTGTGGTTGTAGGTGATGGACAACTCCATTTTTCAGCCATCAGACAGTATAGCTTGTAGACTTTTGGCTACATATTTCTTGATGACAGCAAAGAATTGAGTGCAATTTTTTGTTTGGTTGTTTTTTGGTTTTTTTTTTACTTATGTTTTGTAAACTACATAATTAACTGAAATAGTTGTATCTACTTTTGGAGTCTAGCTGCATTGTGGAATTTATTCTGTGTAATGATTATATGGAGGGAATGATTTAGATAGGTATTTTATTTCAATACAATACAGTTGTCTGTCTTATAAAGAAGAAATTGATTCAAATATTTTCCTTAAAATCTTGTTGAATAATTTATATGAATGTATCAATTTTTGAATATGATCCAGTCAGTCCTTTATTTAAAAATCATAGAATTATAGAATTAGAAATGTAAAAGCTAGTTGCAGTCTTGTAATATAATGGAAAATACTCTTTTTTTATTACAGTTTTACTGTCTTACCAAAATCCCTGACTCCTATTTAAAATTTCCATATTAAAAACCCCTGTTCTAAAAGAATGTAAAAAAAGCAAAGTTCAAAAAGCTTTGCTAAGAATTGTGTTTTGGATTACAGAAGGCTTCCACGAGGAAATAATGATGGTAAGGAATTCTCAGCAAAGAATTCAATTTCTCTCCTCATTTTTTACAAGAAATTAGGAAGCAACAACCCACAGAACAAAGGAAGAAATGATAAGTCTTATTCTTTATTAAGTAAAATTGACTGAAATATTACTTTCCTGTCTCCCCTCTTTTGTTGTGGTGGCTTTTTCCCCATGAGGAAATTATTTGGAAATGCCTCCATTCAGTGTTTTCCCACCAAGGGAAACCTAACTACGGAAGAGGAAGACTGCCTTGTACACCTCCTGCAATGTTCTAATACTGGTCTTCTCCAAAGAGACTGGGAGAACTTCTGCTTACTCCACTGCTAGATGCCTCATAGGTAGGACCTGTATCCCCTCAATAAAATGCTTCCCAAATGCTTAGACAAGCACTCAGTTGCTTGTCTGAGGTATCTAATGGATTTTTGAGAAAAATGTCCTTTGAAGAGGGACAGGATGTGTCTTGAGAAATAAAACTTTATGGTCTAGCATTTCCTATCAAAATATTCCCCGCATGAATGAGTGAAATTGGGAACATGTTTCTTGGATTCCCATGAGTTTCATGGCTGTGACTAAAGAGAGAGAGAACGGTACTCCCTAGATTAAATTCTCTAGATTGCTATTATACAGGTTTAATGGCTTTAATTTCCATTTACATGGCCATTTACGTTACAGTATCTCAACTTTTTGTGCTCAGTGGGAAGGAGATCACAAACTGCTAATGACAACGTCTTTGAGACTGTTGTTTATCACATCATAAACATCCCCCTAAAAAGAGAGGGTGATCCTAACCATCCTTCATTTCCAGCCTGCTCACAGGTCATCAGAAGGTGCAGGGACAAAGGGCCTGTTGAATGCAGCTCTCTGAAGTACTGTGTCTGTAAGGCAAACGATCATTCTGTCTCTGAGTGGCCGTTCATATTTTGGTGATCAGCCAGCAGACTTTGAGAAATTAATATTTGGGGTTTTAATCAGCTAACCTCTTCAACAACCACTCGACTGACCTGAATATCAAACACAAACATATAAACACCGGGAGGAGGAACTACTGAGTAGTGAATATATGCAGGAAGCTGCAGACATTTTACCTGTTAATGATTGCTTGGGAAAGTGAAGCCTAAGGTGAATTGAAGGAGTCAGCCTGTTGATATTGTAATAAGACATTTGAAGTTGTAGATCCACAAGGAAAAGTCCAGGGGTGAGGGAAAAGGCAATGAGTCAGAGAGGAAATTCTTTAACTTTGTCATTTTGTTCTGGAAATAATAAAAGGTAGTGTTTTCCTAATATTCAAAAGCTGCAATCACATCTCCCTGGAGCTGAATGAGAGTTGGGTGGAAAATACTGATAACTGTATGTTAATTGAGGCAAATGCTGGCACTGATATTAAGGATGAATTGTGGATCTCAGTATTTACGAAAAATGCTAAAATAATTTTGATAAGGACAAAATCTCACAGGAATAGTGTGAAGAGTACCTTGCTTCATAATAAAGAATACAAAAATACAAGGCAAATTTTAAGATCAAACAGCAAGATAAGAATTAAACTCCTAAAAAATTAGCTTTTTAACTGGCAGAATGCAATCACTAATCCCTTTTGCCACCTGGGAATGTGAAGATAGTGAAAATGGGATAAGTTTGGTCTTGTATTCCTGGATATTCCTGAGTTACTAGTCATCTAACTCCCTAATATCTTGGTTGAGTCATTCCTTTATTAAAGAGTCAATGCAGTAAGTCAGAGACTATTCTGATGCCCCCAATGATGTTATCAGCACATAGTTATATCAAATAAATGAGAAATTGTAATGGAAATAGAGAGACATAGAAATGAGTCAGACATGTTAGCAGTGCCTTATTTACCCTTGCTAATATCTGCTATATAAAAATCACAAGGTATTTTTAGTTTCAAAGTCATTTTTTGGATTTGACCTTTATCAGGGACCATTGCTAAGTTAAAAAGTAGTTTTCCTGAATTTCTAAGAGTTGATGTATGCTTGGTTCTTGGTGCTCTGAAGGCAGTGCTAATCACGTGAAAAGACATGGGGTTTTGGCTTTTATAAATCTAGACTCACCTCAGGAATATCCTGCTTGTGTGATGCAGATACAGGTACCAACTCTTACAAAGTTTGGTTGAAGTATTTGCCATGTATAGGAGTATAAATAATAGCAGTGGCTTCTGAAGAAATCTGAATGAGAGACTTGTCACAGCAATGTAGTTACACTCAAAAGTTCAAAAATCAGCAGAAACATCAATATATTTAAAACTGCAGCTTGCACATTCCATACATTTGATTTTCAGTATTTGTGTCAACAGAAACACACTTACTGCTGCCAGATGTTCTTCCAGACTATCAAAAATAATGTAATAGTTTAAATGTTAAGAATAGATATGGTCAGTGAATGAAGTTACTGAATAAGAAAACAGTGGGTCTTGGCATAAACTATGCATATTCTAACAAAGTTTGATTACAGCTGACCAGAAACTAGAGGCAGAAACAGAGGCTGTAGATGAAGAAAACAACTCTGTGGAATTAACATATCTTTCAAGTTAAAACTTAGCTGAAATGTTTCCTTCTTGGAACAGGGTCATTCCAGTCGCTGGTTTTGTGAGATTTAGAAACCTGGCCAGAAAACAAATCCTCCCCTTCCTGCCATTTGCAAGCACTTTTCCACAGTTTTGGGATTTTGTTTGTTTGTTTATTTGTTTGTTTGTTTTAAATTCTTAGCCACTGTAACATAAAACTTCATCACACAGCCAAGCTCCAGACTTCTCATGAATCATCACCTAAGGAGAAAAAGTTCTGTGAAAAGTGAGTATCTTGAGGTACCAGCAGATCAATGGCTCCCAATTAAGGTGTCCATTCTAAAGCAGAAGGAAAGAATAGAGGTGCCTTCCCTTGTCTCAATGGCTTGGACTTACTCAGAAAGTCAGAGTAAAAGGGCAGGAAAATTCTTCTGGGTGACACCAAGGGAGGAAAGAAAAATGCACACCATGAATGTGCACTCTAAGAGTTACATTCACTAAAATACACTGTGAATGTAACTACACTTTCTAAACCAATTCTGAACATGTTCTTCTTTACATTTGCAAACACAGACCTTCATCAGTTAGTTCTTCTCTCATAGAAACTCATTTCAAGTACTTGTCTTTTTTTGATCATTTGTTAAATATTTGTGTTTTGCTGACGTGAAGTTCCTTTCTTTGTGAGTTTAGGCACCACAATAGTCTCACAACTTACACAGTAGTAACGTGAATGGCAAATCAGCATTAAAATGTTCAGAGAGTAATTTTGTTTAGTTAGTTTAAAAAAACAGAACAAACTGTCTTAGAGTTAATTTAGGAATTTGAATGCTTATGACAATATCCTGGAGGGATAGAGGATTCCTGGGAGTGAAAAGTTTTGAACCGAGGTCTTGAATTCCCATAGATTATGACAGCTGGGAGGAATGACTTGTGGTTCAAGTAATTAGCTGCACCTCTTTTGATGTTTGAAAAGCTGGCTGTGAACAAATTAAGTGTAAGAATACTAGCCCACATATGAGCAGGACATGAAAATATTCCTGAAGAATGCAGAGATAAAAAGAGTCTTCTGAATACATAGTAGATTGTTGCTGTCACAAAACATAGATTATTTCCATAAATTAACTGAAAAGCTCTATGAAAATTAACAGTCACTGTAACCTGAAAGTAGTGAGTTAATGCATGGTATTGAGGAAGGAGAATGGAACAAACCCCTAGACAGGCTCAGAGAAGATGGGAAATGGGGATTGGACTCTGACAAAAAAGAGAGAGATGACCAAGAATCTGATGCAATATATGATACAGCGGAGATAAAAATATACTATTCATCTCTATTCTTGGTATTGTATTGAATGGAGAATAAAATAATCTTCAGTGTAAGCTGTAACTCAGCACATTAATTTGTACTTTCCCTGCTATTTCCCATATAGGCTTTCTCTTGTAAATGTGTCAGTGCACATCTTCCACCTGTGGAGGCATTCAAGGTTACACACTCTTTCTCCATTGTAATTAAGCTGAAAGGCTAGACCAGGAAAATGACTGCTAGGAAAGGATACATACAGTTCTTGTGCTGGTTTCTGGATGTGCACTGTTTTCCCCTCTGCCCCCGCAGTGAGTATACTGGACATGTGCTAGAACATGGGAGGGGAAAAAGCCAGGATAAGTGACCCAAATTGTCCAAAGGGATAAACATGTTGTCATGCTCAGCACTGAAGACTTCAGGAAAGGGACATTCGTTCTCATTGAATCTGTCTTACCAGGTAACTACTATGCATGCTAAGGTTTTTCCCAGAAAATGGCTAAACATCTGCCTGCCAGTGGGAAGCAGTAAATAAATTCCTTAATTCAATTTTATTTTGTGTGCAGCTTTGCTTCACTTATTAAACTGCCTTCATAGCAGCCCCCTTGTTTTCAGCTTCTGATCTTGCAATTCTTTGCCCCATTCTGCTTGGGCAGAGCAGGGCATGCCACTGGGTACTTAGGTGCTGAACCCATCACAAGTTCTATCATCAATATTGTGATTACTTGGAAAAAAGTCTTTTGCAATTGGAAAGTCAGATATTTTTTTTTCCTTTTTTTGCAGATGTAGTTCTGTGGTACAACTTCTCAAAATACATAAAAATTGTAAAAATTATCCAACACCAGCAGGTTTCTTTTATTTGAATTCTAAGTAAAGCGATAGAGAGAATCAATGTTTTACTTAATTGCATTTGGAGAGATCTCAGTTTTTTGTTACTCTGCTCATGATGTTGTCTGTGTGTTGTTATTTCCTATATGCCATGGACTTTCTTCAAGAGGATATCCTGGGATGGTGACCCCCAACAGAAAGCCATAGGACTCCTGCAGGAAGAAGGGCCTTTTATCATCAACAGATGCCCAGGACTTTATCAAGTAGTAGCTGTACTTTGCCACAGCAGATGCACTTGAACACTCTTGAATGGCAAAAGGAAAATTACTCCAGTCGTGGGGTGTGAGTGAAAAGCTGTTGCCAAATAAAGGTATCTGAAGGAATAAACTTTTTGGAGATTATTAAAGAGATCATTTAGACAGCATATCTTGTTTAGTATTACCTAAATAGAATTAGTTTAATACTAATTATGTCTGGAAAACTCATGGGTAGGATATTCCTGAGTATCATCACAGAATGCTGTGAGAGTAATTTCAAGGATTGAAACTCACACTTTAAAGCTACAAGGAAATGCAGAAAAAATAAGTATACTTGTCAACAATCTGGTTCTCTAATTAAAAAAAAAAAAA
>VWZN01018322.1:386801-410089 GCA_013396955.1 Regulus satrapa
AAAAAAAGACAGCTAAAGTAACAGGAAAATGTGGACATACCAAGTGGAAAAAATACCTGAGCACTAACTAAAGAGAAACCAGAGAGGTGTGGCTACTCACTAAAGCTCCCCCAAGAGTGTTAGTCTCAAGTTTCCTCCTATAAATTAGCTCTCCTACAAGCCTAATTTTGGATCTACAGCCTGTGTCTCTTCAAGACTTTGTTTAGTTCTCAGTTAAATCTTGGCTCTTCTTTCTTCTTTAATCATTTCTGGAAGGGAGGTCTTGCAAGTATCAAAGAATGACTTGAAACAGAATCTACTCTTAGATTCTTTTCTCCACAAGCATATATTAACAGTGGTACACGCTAGGCAGAGTTGACAATACAACTGTGCACTCTTCTCACAGCATACTTAGAATATAGACCTTTTGATATGGCATCAGCCTCTCAACTTTGAGACTGAAAAATGATGAGAAATTATTGTTTCATCCAAAAATATTAGACGATGCTAGGTTTTCACAGCAGCTCTGCATTTGAATAACATTTGTTTTATTTAAAAGCAGAAAAATAGCTACATGAAGAAATAATGAATGTGGAATGTGAACATACTGCATATGAAAATGCAATAATTCACAGACGAATTATTAAGAACTCCAGTGACAAAAATATGATGTTCATATCCTTTCAAAGGGCATATAATAGTAGAAAGAAATAAAAGGCAAGTTGTTAAACAGATTGTTTGGAATGAAAGAGGGAATTCAGTCAAAGATAAAATTTTAAACGGAGTTAATACTTGGTGCAGTTGAAAAGCCTCTTTTAAATAATGGAAATGGTGGGACTGATTGCAACATAAGTTTCTAGTTGCATCCAAAGGCATGCTTGTAAACTAAATGGCAATCCAGAGAATCATTTAACAAGTGTGCATAGAAAAATAAACTGCTTGAAACAGAAAGCAAATACTAGAAACTTTCCCTAGTTGAACTGTATAGAACCACATATCACATATTCATATAAAAATTTTGTAATGCTTTCAGTTAAAAAAAGGAAGATAATGAGGAATAAGTAATAAGACTTCTGACTGCCTTAAAAGGACATATTAAATGTAGCTGAAGATACTGCATTTATAACAATGCACATACAAAGGAAGTATTCCACTTCAACAATGAAATGCATATGAATCCTAGATTTCTGAGCCAAAATATACTTTACTTAAACATTTGATAGGAGTTTGTTTCCAAATACTGAAAGAAACCCTCTCCACTTTCAATATGTTGAGACCTACTTACGTAATATCAGCATTGGGATGGAGACCAAACACCTCTGGGGTATCCATTGCAGGAAGTAACTGGATGTAGTCAAAGTACTGTTCCAAGGTTTTGCATACTGGAATTTTATACCCAGTGTAAAAGCAGAAAGCACTGTCAAACATCTTTTCAGTAAACCATACCTGTGAAAAACCCATGGGGATAAAAGAAAGACGAGTTATTTTGCTACTTAGAGGGCTTTTTAATCTCACTTTTACTCTTGGAGAACTAGGGTTCTTGTTTCAGCTACTGCATCTAATTTTACTTTAATACAACTGTAAATTTTTGAGAATTATGTCTCCTAAATTTGACTTTCAGCTAAGTCTTTTTAAGCTTCTACTCTGCACCCAAGAAGAATCAAGTGGAAGATCCTCATTGCCACAGAATGATATTTTGAAAAATTCATTTTACTTTGAAAAGTCTCATAAACTGGTGAAGTGCATGAGTTTCTTCTTCTGCATGAGTCTTTTCTGCTTTTTTGAGCAGAAAGAAGGCCTTCTGATTTCTGTATTGCAGCTGCCAGTAAAAACGACAAATAACTGTATTTCCAAGGTCTCCTACCCTTGCAAAACAATTCAGAAGACGCTTATCATAGTCATCTGTGACCCGGCCTCCGTACTGTACTTCTCCAATCATGTAGCGTACTGTGTTCCATGATATCCCCTGGATGCAAGGAAAGTACATGAAAGGCTATAGTTATTATATATAAGAAGATTTAAATTTAAATGTAAACTGATAACTGATAACTGTAAACAAGACTTTATTCTAATGTATTTAGACTTCATTTCTTTCTTTATTTAGACTTTATTTCTAATGTATTTACTGAGCTCAACTCTTTAATGTTACAGAAGAGTTTGGCTTGATCCTGCTATTATAAATATAGAATCACAGGATCATCTGGGTTGGAAAAGACCTTTGAGATCATCACAACCAGTTTTTGACCAAACACCAATTTAAACCATGGCACTAAGAGCCATGTCCAGCTGTCTCTTGAGCACCTACAGGCACAGCGACTCCACAGCCTTCCTGGGCTCTCCATTCCAATACTTGACAACCCTTTCCACTAAGAAAATCCTCCTGATGTCCAACCTAAACCTCCCCTGGCACAGCTTGAGGCTATGTCCTCTTGTCCTGACACTGGTTCCCTGGGAGAAGAGGCTGATCCCCACCTGGCTACAGCCTCCTTTCTAGGAAGTGTAGGGAGCGACAAGGTCTCCCCTGAGCCTCCTTTTCTCCAGGCTAAAACCCCCAGCTCCCTCAGCCATTCCTCATATGCCTTAATCTCTAGAAGTAAAATCTCATTATATAACACATATATACAACATATTTAATTATTAGTTGTTTGACATGAAATCACTCATGGCTACTATTGCCTCTCCTCCTAGCCCCCATTCCACTCTCCCCACATTCTCCCTGTTTCTCATCTTTCTCTCTTGGCTGAGTGCTGCTTCATAAGGAATGGCTCTTCCCTGCTAAGTAGTAGAAGAACAAATGGGAGCTGTAGAGAAGTTTGATTGGCTCTGTCGAACTTGGTATATATTTTAGCTCCCTTTCCAAAAGACGTAACATACGGACTTGTTAATTTTGGATATAGTAGTGAAAAAGAAAAACAAATGTTAAGGTTCTTAACAAATATGTATTTTTACATGCATGAGAGCACAGAAAATATCTCAGCTTGATTTTCTTGCAGAGAACCTCAACCTTTGATCATTATAAGTGACACTAAATGCATAACAATGAGTAAATTATGATAAACATGAGGAAAAAAACCCAATTGCTGCTGCCATACAAAGCATTAAAATGTACTATATAAAGATTTTAGTATTCACCTTCCTGAGGTCAATTTTTTTAAGATGATTTTGTATAAACTGAACACTGGCTGTAAAGTCTGCTGAGTTAAATTCATAGGGAATATTCCAACCCAAAGGTCCAAACTTGCGCCGTTCCTTAGGAATAAAATGAAAATCAAATATACTTATGAAACAACTTATAATTTTATTTCTTTAATAAATTTCAAGAATAACAATACTGGTGGAGTAAAGCGTTGAATTGAAGAAGAAAGGTGGCCCAGGAAAAGGCCAATGCCTCATACACATCAATAATACAGCTAAGCAACACCATGAGAGATAAATATTTATAGAAAAAACCCACTAAAATAATTAATTAATAACTTTACTAATCAATGTATAGATCACAATTTGCAATGCTTCACTTCTTGTGGATAATGAGATTTTTATATTAAGTAATCAATTGCTTTAGCATGGTATATTTTTTTCTTCTTTTTACATACACTGTAAAAAGTATTTTACATATACACTTTTAATATACTGTTGACTAATGATAGATTCAAATTTTTAAGGTCTTATATTTATGCTCAGTTTTCCAAAGAGTTATATATTGCCATTTTTGTCTTATTGTTTCAATATGGTTTTTTAATGCCCATTTTTTCAAAATTCATAACTTTAAGGTTGTCACCACTACATTGTTCAAATATATCATCTAAATTGGAAATCCATTGGAAATAAAGTTATAGCAGTTGTAACAGAAAAACAGTCTACTATGAAAGTAAAATAATAAGTACTTTTCACTTCAAATACTTCAAATATCCAGCACTATTAGATTTCTCACACGTTTGTTAAAAGCACCTCAGTTAAATCAAAAAAATTCAAGAAGTTAAGAAATTTGTGAATAGTGCTGACATTTATCAAATTAATAAATTACATTTTAAAATTTAACTTACTTTAAAATTAAGCGATAACATATTTATCAGATTTTACATTATCACATCACTAATCACTGACAGTCTTTGACAACTGAAGTAACATTTAGGCACCCTAGGTACAATATTTAAAAAGAACTAGAATGAAAAAAAAAGCCATATTTATTTTTCAAAATCAAATATTGTTTATAAACAGATGTGACAGCATTAACCAGTAATACCATGCAGAAAAGTGTAATGATTTCCTGCAAAGTTTTTTTAACTTCTCCTTAAGCTATATTTATCATAATTATCTTGTCACCAAAGGATATTAAGAATTTATCACTTAAAAGGCAGGACAACATATATATTGCTTGTAGGTTGGCAATCCATAAATAAAAGTTCTTAATAGGTGAATAGCTGCAATAGTTTTTAAAAATGAGTTGAATAAACATAGCTGCCCAAATTGCACAAGAACAGTATAATCATGAGGCAGCACACAGAACGACTTCTTTCACTGTTTAAAAAGGGTAGAAAAAGGAAGCTAATGCAGAATGCTGTATCTTAACAGTGAACAAGAACAAATTATCCTTCTCTCATCAGCTGCCTACACCAAAAATACAAGACGCTCAGTAGAACCTAAGGCTTAAACAGTTTGAGGTCCTTGGTGAAAAGGAGACCATTCAGAGACCTCAAATTATTAGTATTTATTGTGATCTCAAAACTTATCTTTAAAGTACAATGTACAGATATCATTGTTCTCACACTAGAATTAATGTAGAAAACACATTGACACAGATATTATGAGAATTTTATCTCATTTTAGCCATCTAGAAAATAGCTATTCTAAGACAGGCATCTGGATTGCCTTTAAAATCCATGGAGAGAAAGAGTAATATATCTCTAGAAAAATATTCACTCTGAGAGAAAGACAGCTGTGACAGATAAGCTGGTTTTCTGTTTCAGCATGCTTATCTATTTCTATTGACTATGGAGAGAAACTTTTCCCATATACCCAATAATGACCAACTTTCAATCAGCTGAAGTTAGATGAGAAAAAGCAAATTCTATATGCCCATCATATGAGAAAAAGAAAAAAGATATAATAAAGAACCTTGAAATACAGATTACAGAAAGTAAAGCTTTAGTTCTGCAGCATGATGCTACGACAAATATCAGAATGTGTTTTTTCGGAAATCTCTATTAGAGCGACTCCATGTATTATACCACTATTTGTAAACCTTTTAAGAAATACCTGAACAGTAGAATGCAGGAAAGCTACAGTATAAAGCAAAGGCTTCCACATAGGCAAGTTGCTAACATTTAACAAATCCTGGCTAATTCCAGAAAATGTTCTTTTCAGTCCAGCACGTATACCTTGTGGAGGTTCATTTGTGAACTTTATAGCGATCTGTCACAAGAAAAATATAAAGGAATTAGATTTTTTTACTGAAACAAAAATAGCCACATATGGAATTGTCACAACTACTAGTTATAAATAAAATGTAAATAACTGAAACCTTGTAGAAATAAAGTTGATATGTACTTAAACTCCATAAAAGGCATACACAGAATCACAGAACGGTTTTATTTGGAAGGGACCTTTTAAAGCCTATCTAGTCCAACACCCTGCAATGACCAGTGACATCCTGAAATAGATCAGGCTGCTTGGAGTCCTGTCCAACTTGACCTTGAATGTTTCCAGGGATGAAGTATCCACCACCTTTTTGGGTACCACCTATTCCAGTGCCTCACTGCCCTCATTGTAAAAAACTTATTTCTAATCTAAATAAAACTACCTTCAGTTTAGAATCAGAATCTCTTGCCCTGTTGCAACAGGCCATACTAAAATATCTGGCCTCATCTTTCCTATGGGACCCTTCAAGTACTACAAGGCTGCAATAAGGTCTTCCCAAAGCTTTCTCTTCTGCAGTCATACTAGATTGGGCAGGTAGGATTTTGAACATAGATCTTTAATTTCTGTTGGTTAAAACCATCACTGACACTTGGCCATAGACCTAAAACTTTTCATCAATGACATGAAAGCAGTCACCATGCTTTTCAGAAGGCTTTTATATCCCTGATTCAATGACTGAATGATGGAAGAGAAGTATCCTGTATAAATGACAAGAACAGCACTGTATTTCTGATCCCAGAATTTCACAGTAAATACAAAGAAATCTCACTCCTCCTCAGATCAGATCTTTGTGTTAGCTCTGTGGCTGTCTACAGCAGCAAATTAGAGTCACTGGAGAATATTCCTGAGCACTGTGGTCAGCAGGCATTGAATCCATATTTGTGGTAGTCAATTGCCACAGCCCCTTAGAATTCAGCCATTTATTAGGCAGTTTCATGCAAACTACCTAATGGGAAGAGTGGCTACACAATATAAATTTTCAAACCACAACTGCAAATTATTTGGAAAAGTTCTAGTAAGCACAGGTGTTTGCATCAGAGAATGTTGTAACTACTTACCCCTATGGGCTATTGCAGTCCAGTGCTGGATAATGCTCATGAACAATTTATTAGTTCAGACACAGACTAGCCCTACCAGAATCTCTGCTGCTCAGGACAGTTACAAGTGCTGGAGGAACTCAAATAAAAATAAAGTTGTTTTTTTTTCCCTCCGACTGTGAGTACTTGTCTGCCTAGCTTGGGTAACCTGGTAGCTTGCACAGTAAAGGCCTGGCAGCCCATGGACACACTGTGTTGAGTTCGCGTTACTGCTGGACTGAATTGGAATACTTGAAAGTCGATGTTTCCACATTTCCATGGACAGCCTATTCAGTTTTGGATGAAAATTCTATATTAAGAAGAGCAAAACAAATTCTTCTCTTTTCTTCTGAGAAGGGGAAGCCAGTTTGTCAATTATTCTGTAATCCCTGAATATGTTAACATTTTAACAGGTAACATGACACTATATAGAGGAAAATCACATGTGAAATATTTGAGATAAATGCAGTGGAGACTCATCTAGCAATCCTCTGAATTCTCTTTTCTCACTTTTAGCAAAATGTATGTCCATATACCACACTATTCATAGAGCCTTTGGAGATGCAGGATGATTTCATGTTCCGTTGAGAGAACATAGGAGTCCACACAGCTAGCTTTCCATACACAGACCATGGTGACAGACAATTCATACTGAAGGTTGTCTCTACACTCTTTCAAGACAGGAGTCCTTCCCCCCATCACATCTTGGGTATCAGGTGAGGCATCAAATTTTATTCAGAGAGAATGAGAACAACTGAGGAGACTTCCACTGTTCAATTTTAGAGGAAAGGGAACATAGAAATGTCAACATACAGCTCTTACAGTAGACACTAAGTAGCATTACGACCCACTGTGAGAGTGTTGGGAACCATCATCAGTGACTTCAGTGTCCTTTGTAGAGTTTAGACAATTGTCTTGGTTCTGACAAAAAGAGTATCCTTGAGATCTACAGAACAGCCATTTATAGTTCATCCAAAGAAGTTGGGTAGATGATGTTCTCCAAGATGTGTTATCCATATGTGTTCTGTCCCCTTTACATTTTATTTATTAATTATAGGGCAATCTGAAATCTTTTTCTGGAAGAACAATTGTGTGCATTAATCTGTCCACAAGGCATCTGGTTAGGCAGAAAGGGATACAAGTACAGCCAAATAGTTTTTATTGAAGTACTTCTGTGTACAGAATTAGCAGGGACTCACACATTCATAATGCATCCTCAAGAACTTCCAGTTACTGGTAAGTAACCTTCCTGTTTGGAGTGATACTTATATTGTTACACAAGTCCATTTTTTTCTTGGGTTTGGGGGTTTTTCACTCAATTTTTTTCACTGACATTTACATGATTAATTTAAATAATTTTTCATTAAGTACCTGAATTAAATATTTGAACAAACCTGTAGCAGTGTAATCGGGAATTTAGGATGTTGTTCGGTAGTTATCCAAACTCGAAATGTGTCATTCGGGATCTCAGCAGTGAGAAGTGTCTCCAGTAATTCATCCATGAAATCCAGTCCAAGGTGACAATTCTGAAGTAACACCCAGCCTCCCTAAATGAGGATATCAACTATTACCCCATAAAATTTAGAACAAGTTATTAATAATGCTAAAGCAAACTTTCTATATAAGAATCAAGTTTGTTTTCCATGTAATTTTTTTAAGCTTTTGCTCTGTTCCTGAATATATATTCTCTTTTGATATTATAGGATATTGGCATAGATAAAGCAAATAGGCTAAGTTAGTGCAAAAGTTATTTCCACGTTCTCTTCTTCTCAATGAAAATAACATAACCAGACTTAATATTGTAAGTAAAGAATCAGTGCTATCTAGTGGCAAAAAGAAGTTCCTGTACTCTCACAGCAAAACACCAGTGATAAGCAATCCTGTCCTTAGATCCAAAAGAATGTGAGTGGAAAAGTAACAGCTGAAATTTAAGGAATACATATTTTTTAAAACTGATTTCTTAACAACCTAATCTAAAATAAGTGTGAAGAGGTGGTAATAAGACTCTAAAAGTTTCAAACTCCAATTAGTTTATCTGCAATAAAGGCATTGGCATGAAATTCAACCTCCACTTATTTTGATCTTATTCATCTCTCAAATTGCATGAAAGCTTTAGTTGGATTATTGTCTCTCTTCTGTTTATGAATTTAAATTCAATCAGCTTTTAGAAGCCTGATGAATTAGAAGCCTGATATTAAAATGGGACATTATTTAATCAGTTCTAAACAGTGATGGACAGTGGATTTCATTACAGTTTGTAATTTCATTTTAGCAATATTGTTTTCACTCATTTAAAAAGACACCAGTAACTGTTGGTGAAAACATATAATTGAAATATTTATGGTGAACTGATGGATATTAAGAAAAGAAGACTAAATGAATGTGGTTTTTTTCCTTTCTTTATGGGAGAAAGGAGGGAGATCTTTAAACAATCTGTTACATTTCCAAATGAGTCAGATTTAGTTTTTGAAAATTATCTTCCTGTAACACAGCACAGCAGTTTTAATCATATTATATACTCTTGTCCAGAGGTGCAAAAAACCCAAACAGGTATTTGTCTTCATATTCACTAATTCTGTTTTGTTCTTTCAAATCTGATGTTTACATCTTCCTCCCTTCAGCACTGAGGCATGTAGTTCAGAAATTGTTACTGGTAGCTCTACAGGAGTGCTGTTTTGAGTGTCCTTGGGCTTGAAATTAAGGGCAAAAGAAAGGAAGGGATGCTCCAGTTTTCACCACTGCAGTGAACTGGGAATTGACAGCGACCATTCTAGACATACAAACAATGAAATATCAGATGCATGTGTGCACTTACATATACTATAAGTTGTCATTTGCTATAAAGAGGTTTCTTTTTTCTTTTTTTCCAAATTGGTGCATATCTATATGACAACACTTGATAGTAAGATGACAATGCAAAAAATTATAGACTGCCTGCTATAGGGGTGTAAAAGAACACTGAAACAGAAAATCAACTTATATTGCCATGTCTCCTCCCCACCTGTTCCATTGACACCTCCATGAGTTTGCGTGCATGAACCTCTTGTCCTTGGCCCATTGAGATGGTCCTACATACTGTAACATATTTGACAATTATAAGACTAATGAACTTATATTATTGAAAGAAAGTAAGAATCTCAATTCAGTCCAAAAACCAGTGATATAAATGCAGCACAATTAAATAAATTTAATGCAAAAGTATGTACTTATGAAAGCAGAATCCCTTTATCTCTTTAATATCACCATCATATTATGCTATTATGTATAAATTTTCTAAACACAGACATTTTGTATAACAACATTGAAATACACATACACAATATTTAAGAAGCTAAAAACTGTGACTGATATTATGACTGTGAATGTGAATTTTTGCCAAATTTTAACAATGCCAGAGCATTTGAAATATGAACAGAGATTTTTCTCAAAGTGTGCATAAACACAATTCAAGGCTGTAAAACTGCATTTATGAACATACTAATATGGCTAATGCCAAGAATATACAGGATCTACTCCCCAACTCTGTTTATATTCACACTTTTTCAAAACTTCCGTATAATGTAGAACTAAAGTCCAGAATATACAAATATAGATCTTATAGCTATTTTTGTTACAAAGTAATCTCCTAACCACATTACTGATTTTTAATTTACCTGCAGTTAAGAGTTAAAATAAGAAAATAGTACTGTCACCATAATAGAATTTTAAAAGAAGTATTAATTGCTTTACAAGATAGGGATTAAAAAAGTTATCATCACCAGGAAGGATGATAACAGTTCATTAAAAAAATACCTGAATTACTTTCCAACTTCACACAGAATTGTTCTTAGCATACTCTCTTCTACTTAAAATCTTATTTTATCGCTAAGATGATGTTTCAGGAACAAACAGTAGTGAAAGAGAATTTAAGAAATACTTCTCAGAAAAAAATATCTCTGAAATTACTTACACTGCCCCTCTGTGCCTTAACATATGACAATGAATAATTAATTTCATACCCAAATTAAGCTTCCTAGACAAGGAATTAATCTGATCAGTTGGGTCTGATCCCATAGACAAGAAACAGATGAGAGGTGTTCGCATGTCACTTTCTTCCCAAGTTTTTCTTAAATTCAAAATAACTGGCTCTGTATATTTCTCATGCAAGGAACTCGCAATATATTTCCTGGCTTGGGAAAGTGTTCGGTCTGGACACCAAGACCTAGAAATTAAAATACATACAAAGATATAAACTCACTTCCCCTTCCTTCAATATCAGACTCAAGTTAGAAACTCTATTTTTATCAAATAGAGAGATTTTTTTAAATTGTAGATGTATGTGTATGTAAACATACACAAACATTCATATATATGTTTGTAGGTTGGTCTTTACAGATATAATTACAGGCAGAGCTGATGATCTTCCCTCTACTTATGATACTTTTCAGTTTCTTACAATTTTGCCTTAATTCTTTGCATTGAAATTTTCTGTTACAGGCACCTTCATTAGGTCGGGTTATTCTTCATTTTAAACAGACCTTTTGTATTTCAGAACACAAAGCAAGAAATATTAAGATTGTTTTTGCCCTTTAGCAAAACTCTGCAGATGATTCATCTTTTAGGCTTTTAGGGTACAAACTCAATTCTTTTGCGCTGGATTGCATTTGTGTTGGTGATGAGTGTTTTTCTCATGGGTAAACAAACAAATAACTACTTTTGGATAAAATATATTACTTCAATAATTTTCAAGTTTCGAAGAATATTTAAATGCTTAGGACTTTGATGGTTCCCTCCCCTCTTAGGGTGTAGAGCATTTAACAATATGGCAAGTCCATCAGATTCTAGCCTTTTTTACTGTACAGGTTGAATCTGTGCCAAAGACAAATCAGGGTCTAGTAAATAATATTGTTGGGGTGTTTCACAGTATCTCTGATTTACCTGTAACTTGGAAGCACTTGGAAAGTATACAATGAGTGGAGGAAGATATGATCTCATGCCTAAGGCAACTGAATGTTTCTTTGGAGAAATCCATTTTATCCCAAGATCTTAGAGGTCTTATATGGTGCAAAAAGTATAATTTATAGCACACTTTTTACATGAGATTTTCAATGGGAATTTGAATACTTGTTTTGGATTTTCACCAACCCTCTTTATTTTTAGAAATCATTTAATACTTGTTTAAAGGTATTTAAAATAGTTAATTTTAAAATATTTTTTAAACTGAAAACTATATGGAATATTCTACTTTTTCATGGGCTTCTAAAAGAAGGCTGCAATATGGTTCCCATTTTCCATTTCTCCTGATGTAAAAGCAAAGCCATAAAAATATTTTCTATATATACCATTAGATGGCAGAGGATAGCTCTGAAGTAATTGAATAAAAACATATTTCATGTGAGTGACCTGATATTTAATATCACCCAGAGATAACTAAAATTACACTACTTTGATTATAGCATACTGATAGGTTGATATGTGTTGCAACTGTTAATTTCCCAAAATTTCTGTAGTTGCTCACCTGATGAGTAAAAGCTTGCGAAAGACGTCAAGTGAATCACTGTATCCATTAGGTATAATTTCTTCCTCAGGGGCATCTTTATCAAACCAGTTTTTCCATGCCTTATCATGTTCAGCTATCTAAATTTATTACATGAACACACAAATAAATATATTTCAGTAGCAGTAAAATCCCCTTGGAAATTTATCTTTTCATGAGAGGCCATTATTATATTAGGATATATTGCAAGTAAAATTGCCCATAGCTTTTAAGACATATGCTATTTGAATTGCCATTAAAATACTACAAATAATATTAATGCAATTGCTGCAATCAGTGTTAAGATGCAGGCTCTCAAGGCAGTTATCTATGCATTCCCCTCCCAAACACATGCAATCTACTTAAAAAAAAAAAAAAATAGCAGGAAAATTCTATACTACAAGAGGAACACACACTGATTAATTAATTCCTTTTGGTCACAAATTTTGAAGAGGACTATAAAAATCTGTCCCAGTACAGTCTAGCCAGCCAGAGAATCACAAATTAAAAGTAACAGATTCTAGTAGTAAGCTTTTGTCTTGAGAAAAAATAAACCTGACCACAAATAAGATCACAATTTTAGGCACCTCTCAGAACCCCTGGCCTAATAGGATAACAAATACCAGTGGACAGAACATAGTGAAATTGCAGCTGAGCTTTTAATGCAGTGACAAAGGAGGGTCAGCTACTGCAACATTCTCAGATCACTGGAAAAAGAAGAAGGAACGCACTGATAATGCTTTAAAGCAGAAGATGTCTATGTTAAATTAGGCATCTGGGATTTTTTTTTTTTTTCTTTTTTGGGTGGGGGGGGAGAGAAACAAATTGAAACTGCTATGAAAAGAAGAAAAATATAGGAAATCTCTTGAGAACTGGGCCTGCCATTCCTGGTGAAAAGACTTTTCTAGAAATAGGGTTCTAGGACCTTAACAACCCACGGTGAACAACCTAACTAAA
This sequence comes from Regulus satrapa, assembly GCA_013396955.1. Taxonomy (NCBI): domain Eukaryota; kingdom Metazoa; phylum Chordata; class Aves; order Passeriformes; family Regulidae; genus Regulus; species Regulus satrapa. The sequence goes on from VWZN01018322.1 coordinate 399,747, forward strand.
GCTCCTCCAAGTTTTTCCTAACTTAATATTCTATTTTGATACCTCAATGAACCAGAAACTGGAAGAATTGGGCTGGTATGTATCCTACTCTTGCCTTGATACAGGGTTTAGAAACAGCCAGGACCACGTGCGGGTAACCATTTAGCTAAAATGTCTGCTACCCTCCAGGGCAACATGTGCCAGCACAAAATGCACTTGGCTGGCCAGTGCTGTAACAGCAAGGAGAACTTACTGTCCTGGCTATCAGCCTGATTAACAAGGAGTGCTTAGATACAAGAAATGCTTAGGGAGTGGTTAAACTACACTAAAAAAAAGAAAAAGAAATGTACCAAATTGAACATGTCACAAGCTTATGTGCCTATAACTTCATGTGTGTCTACATAAACCAGCACACTTGTAGCCAGCTCATCATATCTGAATGGCACGCCAACCTTGGAATGGAAATGAGTATTTAGAAACAAGCAGCAAATCATTCACTTGTAAAAATATACCAGAATCAAGACAGACAACATTGAAACTTAAAACCTGACAGTCGTATTAATTTTATGAGCCTTTTTGATACCTCTACCTTTTAATCCTATCTCTTTTTTATTGACTTCCTTTTTCCCCTCGCTCCTGTTCCTTCTCTCCTTTTTCTACCTCAATTACTGTAATACCAAACACCATAAAGCAGTTAAATAAACACACCACCATTCATGCTACCTAACTGTCTCTATGATGTTATTCTGTATTTTTGTGGAAACACAATTACGATGACAAAACTGGTTATTAACATTCAAGAAATAATAAGAAACTATCACCTGGTTCAAAATTTCTTCAAACTGTGGAAGTTTGTTCAACTCCACTAGATTTAGCCACACCATGTCAAGAATCCAGCGGCATGGTTTGGGTGGGCAAGCCTGTAGATCCAAAGCTGCACCTCCTGTGGATAAAAACACAGGATGAAATGAACTTTGTGATGAAATACATCATATTCTAGGAATCAAGATATATAATTGATATTTCTTTTTAAATTATATATTTTGACCTAAGTAATTCTCTTTGGGATACTAAATGTACTCTTGCGTACTTAGCCTTTATTTAATACCAAAAGATTACTTAGCCTCTTATTAATGGCCTTCTCACAGGTGTTGGAAGGCTGCTGTTGGGTCCCCTCTGAGGCTTCCCTTTGCCAAGCTGAACAAGCCCAGTTCCCACAGAAATGTTGATAGAAATCATGTAGACAAAGAAATAGGACTTTGAAATGACATAAAAGTTAAAAAAGCTATAAAAAAAAAGCTGTTTAAAAAAAGTTAAAATTAGCTGTACACATAACATACTTTTTAAAACTTACCTCTAATGAGAGTTTGGAACTCTCTGTTTTCCACATGTCCTCTCTCAATATCAATTTTTAAAGCCAGGAGGAGGGTAAAGAGGAATTTGTGGTTTTCATAGAGTCCTCTAACAGAATAAGAGTAAATTTCAAAAGTAAGATGTTCAATAATATTTGAGATTCTTTTCTGAGGCACAGGAGACTTCTTAGACCTAAATAATGAAAACAAAGCACAAAGAAATCACATTAATAAGAATAAACACATTGGAAAGGCAAACATCTGAAGAGTAGGAAAAATCTGTGTCTTCCTACCTGGCTATGGATTGATCAAATAGTTTCAGGAACTGAGCCAGTGAAGTTTGATACATATTGTTAACCATGCTCATTGCTGTAAGAAGGAAATAAAGAATACTTCCACGTGTAGCAACAGGTCGATATTCCTCCTGAGCAGTGTTAATCTTCACTTCAGTTTCTGCTGCCACAGACAGCTTGACAGCTATTTCAGCAGCTGTTTGCTTAGTTGTTTGCAGGACACCAATTAAGGATTCATCATCCACTAGTGAACCTGAAAAGTAAATTACTGGATGTTTAGAACATTTTTATAATAATATTTTTACTTCATACATATATATAAAACAAAAGGCCAAATTACAGGAATTATTTATTTTTAAAAATTATATTATTTACTGAAAAACAGAAACCTTCTAAAGTAGAGACCAAACAGGATATGTAATACTAAAAATTATTTTTACACCCAACATATTTAAGCAAATTCATTGAAAACGCGTTAAATGCATTTATACCAACACGTACTAGAAAAGTCACCTATCTTATGTACACAACCTACATAGTCAAAAAATTACTTAAATTACTCTGAAGTCTTTTGACAGTCTTTTCACTTTGCACTTTTTTACTCTCAAAGTAAAAAAGACTTAGGCTCCTCAGGGAAATGGTCACTCAACAATATTAATGAATGTCCAGCAGTTACACACGGATTTTCTGTTACCAGATTCTTTTTCCACCAGATATAGTAAGTGATCATGTTCAGGCTCACAATGCACTGCAGAAGAATTTCAAGACAATTTTAAGCCAGGCCATTCCAATTTACCTTTTCAATGGATTAAAGATTTGCCCATGGTCAGATACCTTATCTCATCTGAGGGGCAGAAAGCTCTAAAATAAAGGGATGTACTTCACAAAACTTGTTTAGGTGTTAAACTCAGGTGTTCTAGAGTTGAATATAGTGGCATGTTACAGCACCAAATCCCTCACAGTCCTCATACACCTGCCACTGTACATTTTCTTATTTTATCTTAGATGGATAAATCAAAATCTGTAAGGAAAGGACCTGGTGTGAATCAGTTTTATCTGCCTAATCTGATTAATCCCTTGATACAGAACCTTCGGTTGTAGTTAACTTGTAAAGAAGATTGTCTTCCAGTTCTTTCATCTTCCTCTTATTAGAGGTTACATCTTCCATGAGTTTAATTCGTTCTGCCTCTAGTTCCTGTTATTAAAAAACAAGAAAATGGCATAACATTTTATGGGTTGCAACTATGAGGGGCACTTAAAATTCAGTTTCTGATTTTTCAAGTGAATGAATTGTGATTGAAGATACAGGTGAAGAGCAGGATGCAGTCATGAAATGTGCATTTTTCTTTTCTTTTCTTAGTATCTAAAACATGTTTTTAATAACAATTTTTTTAAAGCAGTGTTTATTCAGTATTTTATGATGTATCTTATCAATGTCAAATGCAGACGATGAATGGTTTGTGTTGTACTGACAGTCAAATATATATTAAGAAGCTTCCAATGTACTTTTGATATTTGGAAATGTATATACCAAATTCAAATATAATTTTAGAAAATGGCTAATATCTTCTTTTCTATTTGAACATTTTTTTTCTATATACCAAAACCAATTAAATGGAAAAACATTAAATGTCACTATGATTAGTGTACTGCTCACTTACCTGTTTTTCAGTGAGTATTACTCTTCTCAGTAACTGATTCTCAAGTCCTTTCATTGTAACGGTAAAATCAATAATTGATGTTTTTGCATTAATTTCAGTTGTGAAAGCAGGATTAGGTAGCTTTGTAGTAATGAACAGTCTAAATGTATTCATAACATCTACTTCTTTATCACCAACTTTCACCTGGGGATTAAGTAAAAATAGTATTAAACAGAGGAAAATGTGTTGTATTAAACTCAGTAATATTGAACAGAAAAAAAAATATATTATTTGAAATGCCAAAAAGAATGAATTTATTTCACCATTCAAATGTGTCATGAAAATAAAAGTCAATGACCAAGTGTAGAAGTTAGAGTATGTAATAAAAGTAGTGTTTCCCTCCAGTTAAATATAGGGATCACTTCCACTGTGGTTATGGTTAACAGCTTCAGAACAATTCAGTTTCTAATCCCACCTGAAATGAAGAGGTACTAGAAACTGCTGACTTTTGTAAAAATAATTATTTTCTTATGTCAAAGGTAAAAGGAATTATCTGTGTTTAACAATAGAACAGAAATTACTGGAAACAAATTTTATCTTTTTTAAGAATAAACAAGTTGGTTTCAAATAATCTTTCCAAAGAAATTAAAAAATTTATTCAGAGCATTCAAAAGAATTTTTTATAAAATTAAGATATTCCAAAACAGCAGTCTAACTCAAAAGCTGTATGTGCACAAGGAAATCTGATTACTGTATATCATAGTATGAATCATGGAATTGTTGGTGTTGGAAAGGACCTTAAAGTTCATCTGTCATGGGGCAGCACGGGCCCTATGAAGCTCCAAAATATGAATCTCCAAGGTGGCTTCCAATACCTGGCTTCTTAAGGAGTAAGACCAAACCACTCCCTTAACCATATTTTCACTGCTTGAAAATCAATAGAAAGAATTTTAAGCATTTAATCGGATAAGCATAATTGCTTCCAGTTTGGAATCTTCAGTAATAACTCTGGTAGTTAAACTCATAGTTTAAACTTTCCAACTTACTACACAGCTGAGGCATTTTCTGTTGTATTTTATTAGTCCAGTTTGATTCTTTACACATCTCCACTGAATACAAAGTTTACCTGATTCAGCGGGCATTTGTAACAATGGTAAAACAACATTTGTTACAAGGCTAACTACTTATTCCAATTCTTTTGTTTGATTACTAACCTTAAAAGCAGATCCAGATTTTATGAAATTTTTTTCTAATACATTATCAAGGACTGGATCCAACTCTTCCTCTATATCTTCAATCAGGAGTGATCGTCCCAGTGAAAGACTGTCTTCCAGGTGTTGTCGGAAATACTTGTCATTCAGACTTGTTACCTCAAAAAGTAAATTATAAATTGGTGTAAGGACAAAATATTTCCTCACAGTCTTGCATGAAAACATGAAAAGTTTTAAAATTGTTTTTGTTAGTTGCATTTTAAAGAAGGTGCTATAAATGCTGACCATGCAGCAACTTATGCAGAAATACTTCTGTGTGTACTATGAAAAGTAACATAAAAAGGTGAATTACAAAGTTGGCTGTAACTGAATCCTCAGGACTTCATTATGAGAGTAATAATGTACTAAATAAAACTGGTACAGCTTATTGCATATTAAAGATGCTATGTCTATTTTAGAAATCAGACACCCCTAGCCTTTAAATTTCTGTTCTATATCATAGAAAGAGTAGATTTTCTAATTTTAGCTTTGAAGTGTTGAGAAATTCTGGTCTAAAAAATTAATCACTGCCACAATATTATTAATTCAGATTGATATTGCAGGAAATGGGATTGATACTATGTGAAATTATTTAAAAGCATGCATAAACTAGTAAGCTATATAACTAATTCTAAACCCTCCAAAATTTATTGATATTTGGAACATGAGAGTTCAGGCTGAGGGTTTTTAAATGCAATTTCCTTTTGCCATGCCACATCATTTGGGAAAAAATAATGTGTGGTGTAAATAATGACACATGAACACCTTTTTATTATATTTCATGAGCAAACATTTTACCCTATTGGATTAACCTGTAAAAGAGCAATAAAGATTGCAGTAACGCTACAAAAGGCAAATTTTTCAAGGGTTTGGCTTCAGCTGCATTTCCTCAACTTCCTTTTGTAGTGACAACCTCATTATGAATACCTTCTCAGGTCCTAAATTATGGACTGCAACACTTGAGGCACTTTGCCTACATTTTCAGAGCCGTAGCTTATTCTGTCTTTACCTGTAATTTACTAACAGTTGTCCAATTTACTCTCATTTAATAATTTCATATTATACTCTTTTGCTTTACTAATCACCTCTTTGTTCTCTTTAGTGTTGGGACCATTCGCACCCAACTTGAACAAAATACTTTTATATGTTTTTCTAGAGTTCATACAAGTTAGTCTTTTCCAAGCCCATGAACTGTTGTCAAATTCCCTGCTGATGCATCTACACAATTGTCAATCTCCATACTCCATGTTAAAGTTACCTCAGATCACACCGACCCAAATGCAACCTCCCTCTAAAGCAGTAATGTTTGAAGGAGTATAATATCATTCCTTTAAGACACTGTTTACCTGTAATTCATTATCCTGTTCTTTATTTTTAACCCACGCTTTTCCTTGAGTTTGTGGGTCTACCAAAAGTGGGTATCTCGATGCCTTAGTGACAATGATACCATTCTGAATTGAGAGGTGATCTCCAGGCAAGCCTTGAAGATTCCACTCACTAATCTAAAGGAAAAAAAAAAAGAGAGAGAGAGAGAGAGAGAGAGAGAGAGAGAGAGAGAGATATGAAGAAAAAATAATAGTCTGGAATTTTTATTCAATTAAAATAATCTTTCTACGATGTAACAGGGACATCAAAAGGTATGCATGTCTGAACCTGATACAGAATTATTAATGCTGGTATAAAAATATTTCCAGAATTTCATTTTTATGGTTATTTTTATTTTTAAGTATATAGAATTACAAGAAGTATTTTGAAAGTGTAAGAAAATCAAAAGACTGCTTGACAGACCTAACATTGGGATCAATTAAGCAAAAACTAGTCTAAGAGAGCTTTTGGGAATTAACATTTACTGAAGGAAACTTGAAGATTCTGGCATTTCCCACTCTTTGCCCAATTGTTATATATTCACACTGAATAAATGGACTTCTTGTATTCTGTTCTTAATTACAACCATACCTTTTAGAAATGCCCTGGTTTTGGCTGAAAGAAAGTTCAGTCTCTTCTTAGTGCTGTGTTTTTCTGATTTAGTGTGAGAATAATGTTGGCAACACTGATGTTTTGGCTGCTTCTCAGCAGTGTTTACCCAAAGTCAAGGATTTTCCAGTGTCCTGTGCTCTGCCAGGGAGCAGGTGCACAAAAAGCTGGGAGGGAGCATGACCAGGACAGCTGACCTGAACTGGCCAAAGGGATATTCCATACCTGAATGACATGCCTGCTATATAAACTGGGGAAGTTAGTAATGGTTTGGGGATTGGCCAGCAGGTGGTGAAAAATTTTATTGTGCATCACCTTGGGTTTCTCTCAGGTTTTGTTACTATTACTACACCAAGATTTCGTGGAAATTGCCAAGAGCATTTGGAAACCACAGAAGTACAGAGCACAGCAATATATGGAATATTGGGGATTATAGCTCTTCTGTAAGCAATCATAATGCTGGCTAAAAGTCATGGAATATGCTAATGAAAATTCAAATTAAACCCTCCAAACACCAATGACTTACTGTTGGTTGATCTACCAACATAGAAATAATGTTCAAATCTTCAGAAAAGGGGATTTTATGAGCTCTCAACTCTGTTTCCCATAAGTCTTTAAGCAAAAGGTTCCTGAAGTCTTGATTAAAAGGTCCACAGTATGAAAGAAAGCCTGTGCAGAGCAATATATCTCCCACAAGTCTAAAAAAGGAAGAAAAATAATCATTAAAAGGTGACGCACAAACTCAATTTCTAATAAATTAGACAAACAGCTTTTGAAACAGATTATAAGAAAAAAAAAAAAGTTTTGTTACCAGAGCCTTTTTGTGGCAAAACTTAAGAGTAATATTTTATGAAAACACTGTCTCTACCCATACAAAACAATAAAGCCCTGATGACAACGATTCCTTCTTTTCTAAATTAAGCAAGAAAATTATTTATTTCTTAAAAGTGTGTCCAAAATACAATATTTATCAAGGCTACAAGCCTAGTTCTATTGAAACTCTCACCAGAAATGCCCAATTTCCGCATAGGAAATTTACAGTACCATGAGAGATCCACAGAAGCTGAGCTTATCCAAAGCTTTCACTTCCCCAATGACATTAGAACAAGGTGCAGTATTAGTATGGCTGCAGAAGCAGCTGTAATACAGCACATAACAGCCCTAGCAATAATCTCTTTGGAAGCTAATTCCAAAATCAGAGGCAGTGTTCTTAACTGAAATACTAGCACTCAGCACCCAGATATTCTTACTGATATGAGGAAAAATTCAAATTTCAGGACAGTTCATTTGATTGTGTTGCTATATTAAGATTTCCAAGAAGAAAATGAAGTGCCACTGTTAAAGCTACTAAATTGTTTACTTCAATTTTTACAAGCATTTTTTTTTTCTTTTCTGTAATGGATTTGATACCTTTTAATCTGAGATTTAAATTCCTTGCTTTGCTGAGTCCACCTAACTTTCTCTCCACTCAGTCCATCTATTAGTGCAGAGGCTGCTTGCATCTTTCTTTTGCATGTTTCTGCATCATTCTCTAAGTCCTAAAATTGAAAAAATGTCCTACTTAATCATAGAACGGAAAAATGTGTAGTTATTTTGTATACTTTTCATCCTCTTATATTTATTATAACTATTTTATTTATCTAAAACTCATTCTTGAGGACACTTAAGGGCATCTAATATGTTCCTATTCACAGAATAAAGGGAATAGAAAAGGATATAGGTGGCTTAAATCTCTAATTTTTATACCTGAATCTCAGCCATGTTACTCAAGGTAGAAGTAAACGTGTTTGCAGAAAATCCTAATGACATGACAATATTGTACAAGTCTCTTTGATAAAGCTAAAATACTTTTATCTCACCAATTTCTCCTTCATTGCTGCATCAAACTTTGCCTGCACTTTATCCAGTTCAGCTTGCTTTTCATCTAATTCTGCCTGAGCCTTATCTTTTTCTGCATTAGCTATTTTCAGGCGACCTTCTTGTTTTGCCAGGTTAGCCTGAAAAGGAGAAAAAGAAATTTAAAGTATAATCATATATAAAATTTTAATATAATTCAATAAACTATTTAAGCCTGCTTAGCTGGTAATCACAAGACAATAATACATAAAATTAACTTTAATAAAATATAAAAAACATTTAGAGCTGAAAACTATATCACATATATACTGAAGAGTTGTTTATTTTGTTTAGTAACAAGACAGTACCTGAAGTTCTACTAAATACTGTCAAGTTTATTCCTTTAAAAATAAATTACATTTCAAGAAACTGGTTAAAGAAGCAAGGTTTCTGATCTGTACACTGCTAAGAGAAGAACAATCACTCAATATTCTTACTTGACTAATTGTTTTCACTATATGCAATCTCCTTTTTTATTAGTGAATTTTGTAATGACCAACAATACAAAAGGAGATTGGTCCTTTATCATCTAACAATATTTCTTTTCCCCATTAGAAAACGGTCCTAAAACTCTTCCTATTGCTCCTAAAACAATATTTATGGTGAACACAGGAAATTAATTAATTATTTTAAAATAATCCATCTGTATTACTGTTACTTCTGTAAATAATATTTCTACCAGGAATAAAACAGTGAAAATATTTTGAGATTGCCATCTGCTCCCCCCTTCTACTTTTTTTTTTTTTTTTTTTTTTTTTGTGTGTGTGTTACATTTAAGGATTAAATACTTTGTTCAGAACAAAAAAATCACTGCCTCTGAGTTTCATAAACTTGAAAATGAACACTGACACCGAAGTAAAACTTTTCTCTTAAAAACGTTTTTCTTTGTTTTGCTTCCTACTATTGCAACATAGCTCCTTTATTGATATGAGCTCTCAACATCTTTAGAAAGCCAATACTTGGGCAAGATGTCAGTCTTCCACTGCCTCTAAGCTACCAGGAGAAAACAAAGAACCTAAAATAGCTGCAAACCTCTGTTTGCAGGACCCTTTAGAGAAGGAATGAAGATCTGGTACAACATTTTGTAAACAATTATAAAGTAATTCTAACATAATTTTTAAAAAATACTGAAAACACCTTTCCCTATACAGAGCAACCCAGATGACATAAATTTAATCTAGGCTTATTTTTTGTTCTGTGTTCTCTCTAGAACCAAGAAGAAAATGAGGTTGTTTCTGCTCCTTCCAGCTTTAGACACTGAAGTCACATGTCTGAATAAAGTTTTATATTTATATATATGTATTTGTAAGATCCTATTAAATTAAACTAAATTCAATTACATGTTAAGCAAACACAAAGGAAAAGAGCATGTATTACCTTAAGAGGCAAGACTTCTCTGTTAACACCATAAAATACCACCATGGCTTGTGTCCAAGAGAGGAGTCCTGCCACGTTGCCACACACCTTTTTACCTTGTTGCAGCGTGTAGTCTTCCATTTCAAAGTAAGGCTGGACTAATTCTACTGTCTCATCATTGATTGTATCCCTAGCAAAGTTCCGTAGGTTGTTCAAGAACGGGCCACTCATAAGCTTCAAAAAACAACACATGAGTTATTTACACATTTTGCATTCAAAGTCTTGTTCATAGGTGAACCTGTTAAAAAGCATTCCTAACATTCTTCTGTAAACAGAGGTAATTCCTGTTGATAATATTATAAAATGTAACTGTATTATTCAGTTGTAACTCCTCTCACACACCTTCAATTATATTGAAGTTTTAACCGATTACACTCCAATAACTGCATTTGAAACTTACTGATGTACTGTCCATCTTCTATATTCCTGTGTTGCATTTTAGAAGCATTTAGGAAGCATCATTTAACAACAACAACAACAACAAAACCCAAAAAAATAAACCAAAAAACACCACCAAAAAAACCCCAAGCCTAAACCAAAAAA
>VWZN01018323.1:3470-57486 GCA_013396955.1 Regulus satrapa
TGGCGGGAACGGGCTGAGCCCCGAAGGTGGAAGTATTTCTCATCCTGGGACCTTTGACTCATGTGTCCTGAAGGTTTTGGCGCGTATTTCTGTAGACCTGGAGCTTCACAAAGAACCCCAGTCTTTATGAAGAGTTGGGTGTTTCTTGAAGGTTTCATTCGAAGGAAAGAACATTAGTCTGTAAGGCTCAGATTCATAAATAATTTACCCTGGAGGCTCTGAACCTAAAATACCGCAGGATATTTTTAAAGCAGCCCTGGTAAAAGCTACCAAGCCCTTAACAGGGGTAAGATTAAACCTCGTCTGTTGGTGTATTTGTAGCCGTGGTCCTTTCCTCGCCTGTTTTCGGGCAGTTTTCAGTCCCGGTGGTGTCCAGTCAATTCTAGCACGTAATCGCTTCAGTAGCCTCAGGCTTCATTCTGCAGCAAAATGCAATTAACGTGTCTGTATTAAACCCGGCAGTCAGACTCTGAGTCCTGAGTCCCCAGTGCTCTAAACAGTCTGTGTTCACGAAGCAGGTGATAAAAAAGCGTCTGACTGGTCTAAATAGAATGGTGAACTTCTGAAATCTCTCAACATCAAACTGAGTGAGAAGGTCACTGTGTTGGCTGGTGCTGCAAAGTTGATGCCCTGCTTGACTCGTGTGTTTTTGAGAATGGGGTTGGACATCCATGGTGAATGCAGTGAGCCTGTCACAAGTCTCTTGCTCATTTTTGCTGGACTTACCTGCTATAGATTTTACAAAAGTAGAACTAGACTGGTAACTAAGGTGATTCCACTCACTTAAAATAATTTTTGTGGATCTAAGGGGGAGAGACAAATGGACAAGGACCTGCAGTTTTGCTGTGAGGAGGGGGAACTAAGCTGGGCTTAGCTCCTGGTGCACTCTTAGGGAGCATTCTCTGTGGGAAGCCACTGCCTTACAGCCAACACCTCCCCACATGCAGGTCAATACAGTGGAAGTCAGTCTATAGGAAGTTTTTGACTCTTGGGGAGTGTCTGTAAGAAGTGCTTAAGGCTGTGGCTTACTGAATTCATGGGCCTCGGGATGTCCTTGTATTAGTTCACAGTTGATTTATGCCCTCTTGCTGTAGCATACTTTTTTAGAGAGGCTGTTAGGTTTGGCCTAACCTTGTGTAACAGCCTGTGTGCTATAGTGGACAGTCAGGGTGTAACTGGACAAGGGTCTGGTTTTTCTGCAGCTCTGTCTTCCAGCTGTTGCTGGGCATTCAGTTCAGCTCTTGCAGCCAGTGCCTACCCGCAAGTGTGTGAACAGATACCAAGGTCTCAGCTATTCAAATTCTGACACCTGTCCTGCTTCTCTTGCAGCTGACATCAGCCTTGCGGACTGGGGTCGCAAGGCCATTGAGATAGCGGAGAATGAGATGCCAGGGCTGATGAAGATGAGGGAGATGTACTCTGCATCCAAGCCCCTGAAAGGGGCCCGCATCGCCGGCTGCCTCCACATGACTGTGCAGACAGCAGTGCTCATAGAGACCCTCATCGTGCTGGGGGCTGAGGTAATGTGGCTCTGAGTTTCTCCCTCAGCTCTTGGGTAATGCTCTGCTAGGTCACTGCTCCTGCTTGTGTAACACCTTACGGAATCCTGGCAAATGTCGATACTTTTTGGATGAGGCTGCAATCTCCACGTGGATGGATTATGTCTTCTCTCCTTGAGCTAGAAGCTTGTCACTTGCCCTGAGCACCTCTGGGGCGGGGGGTGGACAAGCTGCAGCTTTGAGTGCCTGAGTGCTCTGTGTGTGCTGGGCAGTGCCCCCAGCTGCTGCCACGCAGCCATGCTGTGCTCGGGCTTGCAGTGCTGTGACTGCTCATGCTGCAGCAGCTCTAGGGTCTGCCTCCAGCACAGATTAGCCTGTATTAAGGACCCCACTACTCTGCTGTGGTAAAGTCATAAAAATCTGATTAAGTTTACTGAGAGCTCGTGATGGCCCTTGAGCTGTGCAGGAAAACAACAGGGATGGAGTGTGGCTCGGGAACTGAGGGCTGGGATCTCCACTGAATTTTTTGTGTGACTGTGGACCAGTTACTCTCATTCATATTAAACTCTGAGATACTTAGAAGGCATTTACTGCCTTGTATCCCATGCCTGACTTGCTGAATGAAGTCCAGACCTCACAGCTAAATGTTCTACAGGGCATGAGGAAAGCCGGGTATCTGAGCACAATCTGCATTGCTTGTGTGCTGAGCAGGCAGCTGACTGGATGGATTGTTAAGTATGTACATGGTCTGAAGTTCCTCCTTCCTGCAGTTTGGCAGCCCAGAGGTGTGCCTTGTGTGGGATCCCTCTCTGGGAACAGTTGAGAATTGAGCAGTGTCATTCTGATTGAAAGTTGCTGGGAGGAGGAGTTTTTTCCATAGCAGTGAAGGTGTTTCTTCAAAAAGAGGAGGAGGTAGGTATGGATACTGGGCCAGGTCAGCCTGGGTGAGGTACGTGCTGCAGGCGTTCCCCAGCCTGTTCGGAGCTGTCCTGTGGTTGCAAATGGTGCAGTGCTGAAGGAGAGCTTCAGTGTGGAGGTACAGTCCTGGCTTTGTTCAGCCACTCTAGGTGGAACTCCTGTCCCTCGAAGCGCAGGATTTAAAAGGAAGGGGTAGCTTTGGAAATTTGAGAAGCTCCTTGCTGCTCCTGTTGGTTGCTGTGTCCCAGTATGGCTGGCCTAGGGGGTAGCTGTGTGCTTAGCTAAACATTGCCAAGCTGCTTTAAGCTGAGCATAACCCCAGTCATTGTTCTATGGGATTCATCCAAGTCATTCAGGGAGGTACCTGCAGAGCCTTGGCTTCTCTAAGATGTAGTTGCACCTTTAAAGGTGTGTGCTGCTGTGTTAACTCCTTGTCCTGATGCCTGTGGATTAGTTTAGGCTTTGATTTGAGTCTGGTTCATTTCTTCTGTCAGAGCTTTCATGCCAGGGAGGGAGGAATGAAACTGATAAAATCATACCCTGTGTAATGAGGATGTAGTTCACTGCAGCATAGTAGCTTTGGTGTCAGTTTTTTGGCTGGGTTACAAGGATAGAATAATTACTCTGTGCTTCAGAGTGTAAGTTCTGGATTTGTGACCAAAAAAAATCCTTTTCAGAACCGGTGATGTAAATAGTATGGTCTGAGCCCATCAAGTGTGCCAGTTATTCTAGGCTCTATGTCACTACCACAAGTCTATGTCAAGTCTGAAGGGTAAACAACATATAGTCTGTGTGTGTGTGTGTATATATATATATATGTATATATGTATATATAAATATAAAATATACAGTATTCTGTATACTTTGAATGTCATGACACCTCCTGATGTTGTCTCTGCTGGTATGGAGGGAGCTTGCAAAAACCCAGGTGAGGAGGTGCAGCTTTAGTTATGGGTTCTGTTTTCCTGTGCTTCTTTCCAGGTGTGTTTTCATGACAGCTGTTGGTAGTGTAGGCTGCTTCCTACTGCACCTTTTACTTGGAAATGTTGCTTTTTGATCAAGTGGGATGAGTATCTGAAAACAGGCTGGATGATTGTGCCCTATTGCCCTCTCTACTCAAGCTCTGTAACCAGTGAACATGCAAATAGCTGCCAGTCAGCCCTCTGGGGAGCAGAGGGTATGTGGCTCTGGGATGGGGTGCTGAGAGATGCAGTAGGTGTGCAGATCCTTTTCAGTGCAACTCAGCAACATGCTGTTGCTTTTCTAGGTGCCTGAGCCTAGTTATGAAATCTGAGGAAAACACTTAGCTCAGCTGGAAAAGCTTCCATGACTGGAGTGGGATGTGGGTGAGCATAATCTTAGAGAATGCCTGGATTGAGTGTAATGTTGTAGCTGCATTTCTGACTCTTGTGAGTGCCAAAAGGTGTGTTGCTGCATGTCCATACCCTCAGGGGACACTTGCTATAGGGCTGTTTGGAAAATCTGACCTTTATTGACCAAAACTTCCAAACCCACCCTGTTGGGCACCCCTGAGGATCGTGAGTGTGTTCTGGCTGTCTGGAAGAAGTACTTGTGAGCAAGGAGATAGCTGAATATATGGCATAGCTAAAGCTCATTCACATTCTCTTCATTTGACATTATTTTCCCTGACGTAGTCAGACAGCCAGTTCTCACCTTATCTTTGCAGAGCTACTGAAAAAGGCAGGAATCTGCAGTAATTTCTTTCTGTCCTTGCTCCCTTTTTAACTCTGTGTTTGATAGACAGCCTCTGATATCTCAGAACTTTGTTCAGCAAACAAAACTTGGTTGTTTTCCAGGTACAATGGTCAAGCTGCAACATTTTCTCCACTCAGGACCATGCTGCAGCTGCTATTGCAAAAGCTGGTATCCCTGGTAAGTTTTCCGTGTTCTGGTTTGGCTGAATTGGGCTGTGCTACCTGTTACTGATAAATCAAAATGTAAAATGTCCTGCTAAATCAAGCTGTTCTGAACAAGCTGGAGGATAAAAACAGCCTATCAGAAGTAGTGGTTATTACAAACCAGGACATTTGATTCAGGCTGTGTTGCATCAGCCTGTGCACAGGTCTCCCAGCAAAGACTGCTGTTGGGCTCTGTTAATGGGCTCATTAAGATGATGGAATGGGCTGGGTGATGAAATGGTGTGTAGGTGTGTGTAGCTGGAGGTGTTTGGTGCTTTCCAGCAAGTTCTGTGCTAAATAAGGATTGGGAAAGGTAAGGGAACTGCCATGTGCCCTGTCACAGTGGCAGGGTCAATACTTGAGATATTTTTAGGCTAGAATTAGCCCAGCTGTGTTCCTGCCTAATATCCCTGAAGTGCTGTATCAAGATGCTGCTGTCTTGTTGCTGTCACGTTCCAGTAAGGAGCAATTCCTCGCAGCTCACTAGAAATACCTGAAGCTGTCTGCTGTGTAATTCGGCTGAAGGAACTGCATTACCTGAGCCTGGCTGTTGGCAGAGGCTAAATTTGGTTTCTGGCAGTCTGCTTTAGGAGGGGTCTCTCATTTCATTTATAATCAGCTATTGCCAGGAGTCTTTCCTAGCTGTGGCACTTTTTATGGCAACAAAGTGATTCCTTCATCAGCTCATTTGGCATTACCAGCTTCAGACATTGCCTCTGATGTGGGATCCTTTAGCTATTGGGTTGTCTTCCTCACTGCTTTCCCCACTCAACTGAAGAGCAATTTACAGATTGAGTAACAAGAGCAAGTTACAGGTTGAGTTTGTCAAAATGGTTGACCTTTGCCCTTTGTGTCCTTATTTTTGGAATTTGCTCTTGTTAATACTGCACTTTACATACTGAATTTATGAGACCCTGGAAGAATGCTGGTCCTTTGGCTTCAGTATGAGATCCTGACACGCATTACTTCAGAATAGGTAATTGTATGATTGGCTCTTCATGGCTCAAGGTCAGTTCTCTGTGTAAACAGTGAAAACATGACAATTTAGCCAAATGTTGGGGTGTGTAAATAATCTGCCCAATACGCATTTGAGTGGCTGAGTACTTCTGAGGATTGAGTATAGTGTGAAGACAGTACAGATGCTGGAAAGGCACAAATCCTGGTGGGTGCAACATGCCAGTGGTGGCAGCCCATTGCTGGGGTTGTACTGACATAGAAATACACCCCGATTGAAGCAGATGGAGCAACTCAGCTTGGATTTTAGTTCTGGGCTAGAGGCTAGAATATAAACTCAGAATTGCTGGAGAGTTTATATTCTGCTGCTTAGCTCCTCCTGAAGTCTGGTCCCTCTTTTCTGCTTTGCTAGAAAATGCTGTAGTTGTGTTTTCATTTATCTGTATCAATATGTCCAGTAGCTATTTCTAAAGAGTGGGGTGCTGTAGATATGAGTGCTTTAGTTTGCTTTAGTCGTCTCCTTTTTAACATGGAAGAAGAATAAGGAGAGTAACGAAGTCTTGAAATTTGGAGCATGTTTGTGGCCTGGAACAGTGATTATTCTGAGGTCTGTTTTTCAGTACAAATGTCTTTGCTGGCCTGCAGGCATAGATAATTATCTGTCTGTCAGCTGCTACTGGGAGCTGCTGATGAAATCTTCCTTTGGCTGCTTCACTACATGCTGAGTAAGAAACTGGCTAATGGTTTGTTCCCATGCAGTGTTTGCCTGGAAAGGGGAGACAGACGAGGAATACTTGTGGTGCATCGAGCAGACCCTCTACTTCAAGGATGGGCAGCCCCTCAACATGATTCTGGATGACGGTGGAGATCTTACCAACCTAGTTCATACCAAATACCCACAGCTGCTGAAAGGTGACTTGTTTTGGCAGGCACAGTTCTGCCTGGGAGGGAGGCTGTTTGTGGGGTTGTTCCTACAGGAATTTGCTGCTGGTGTAAAAAGGGGTGAGAGAAGAGGGACGGGCATGTGCAAACAGGCTGTGAAAATTTCTTAGAGTTCAAGACCAGAATCTCTTACCTAAAGGAGCTGTTTTCCACCTCTGCTCTGTAGCACATAAGCTGCAATGGCCTTGCCATACTTCACTGTGCCCATTCACTGAGAATGACCACTAGTTTTGCTGTGGTGCCAAATGCTTCCTGGAAGAGGGCTGTGTTCTAGAGCTGCTAAATGTCTGTTTGCAGTTAACAATTTTGCATTAATGCATTTCTTACCCATTGTCTTAGTGTGGTTCTGAATGAAGTCATGACCACCTGTAGCCTCATGTAGAAAAGGAACAGTTTTCTGCCTTAAATACTCATACTCATTCAGTTTGTCAGTGAAGATGCTGATGGAGTCAGGGTTGGGACGCTAGCTTTGATTTGCCTTCAGTGCATGTTAGTAAAACTGATCAGTGTAGTGTTGCTAGCATGTGTTTTTGTAAAAGATTTATACGAAAGGAATTTGACATGACCAGTCTGATTTGTCCTGGTGAGTGTGACAGACTCTCCTTAGCCCTGCCAGTGTCCATTAGCTGTGCTGCAGCAAGATGTGTGCCCAGGGTTGTTAACGGGCACATTTGGTCTGGGATGTGAAGGAAATTCGGTGGTGATACAGTATTGGTGCTTTCATAGAGGGGAGGTTGCTGTAGAAGCTCAACTCTCCTCTGGCTTCTTCTTCACTTTAGTAGGAAGATAGGAGAAAATCTGAAGAGGAGAGGCTGTGAATAGGGCTGTGTGAGGGGAGTCGGGCTCTGCTCCTCATCTGTGTGCTGCTGCAGGTAGGGGCACCAGAAAGAGGGAAACTAACTGTGGCAAGCCTCACTTTGTCCTTCATCCTCAGCCTGACATCACTCATAATCCAACATGCAACATATTTGTGTTATTTAAGCTGTAATGAAAGGTTTTCACTTGCTCAGCCTCTTTCCATCAAAGGTCTTGTGCTTCCTGTGTTGCCTCTCTGTGATATTTGTGACCTCTTGCTTTTCCCATGTTTGATGCTCAGGAATACAATTGGTCATGCCTCTCTGTCTTCCTGCTGTTGTCAGAGGCCAAAGAAGGTATTTCCCATGTTCATCCTCTGTTCTGCAGGGTTGTTTCCCTCCTATGCACACCTTGGTTGGTGTCCTTGTTCCCAGGGTCTTTGAACTGAGCTTTTTTCACTCTTTCAGCCCTCCTGTTGTCCTTGTTCTCCTCTCCAGTGCTTTTCACCCTCTTGCTGGTCTTTTGCACCTGTTGGGGAAGGGACCTGTCAAATACAGTGCAGTAGGACAATGGCTCTTGAACTGTCTCATGTCTCTACACACATGTGTAACCTGCTTCTAATAAAAAACATCCCTGTCTGGGTTTGCTTCCTAAATTCATAGAAATTGCATTGAATTTTCAATTTCATAGAAATTGAAAACCCCCCTCCTCTGGGGTTTTAAAGAGTCTAGGGAATATGCAATACTTGTCAGTGTTTCCCTTCCCAAAATGTGTGGCTGTCTGCATTGGCTGTAGTTGAAAAGCTTTTTGCAGCAGTTCAGTAAATTAAGACTGATCTCTGTAGAGGATGGCAAACTTGATCTGTTTTACCTTCCAGTCCATTGCTCCTTGGAAATGGAAAAACTTCCAGAATGGGACTCATGGAGTAGAGTCTTAATCTCCGTAATCTGAGATGTGTGCTTAGCCCTTTGCTGCGAAGTTTGCTTAAATGAAGTAATCTAGCATCCCATTTTGGTATCTTATAGCTAACAGAGGCTAATATATCCTAAGGGCTTGTGGGGATATCTGACCTCTGTGGAGGTAGAGCAAGAGTGACATTGGCAGAGCATGCAGTGTGTGGATTGTGAGCACAAGAGACATTTTGGCATGAGGCAGCTGAAAATACTGTTTGCCATTTAAAGGCTGGATAAGTTTTCTGGGCTAATTTCAGAGGGAATTGTCTTCCATGCTTCAGCTGCTTCTAATTTAAATAGTTCAGTCCTAGTGTGCAGCTAACAGTTGAAAGTAGTATTCCTAGGAGATAGGTTAAATGTGTGTGTGTGGAACTGCTCAGTAAGCTTCCCCTCTCCTGAAGTGTGCCTGCAGTTAGAAGGCAGAATGGCCTTTGTGTACTATTGACTTAGTCTGTTAAGACCAATGCCCTTAATACCAAGATGGATAAAGGAGGAAAGGGGGAAAATGAGAACTGACCAAAGGGGAAACTCATCTGTGCAAAGGAGGTCTCTGGCATATGTGCAAAAGACCTGTGTGGGGAAGACTGGCTTGTTTGTTATTCATTGACAAACAATGAAGACTTGCTCATAGCTCAGGTGAGAAATGAGGGCAAAACAGGTCTGAGCATTTAGCAAGGCTGTGTCAGTTTTTTCAAACTTGTCCTTGCTGCAGGCTCTTCTCTGCTCCCCAGTTGCTCGGGCATTGACCATGAGAGGTGTGGGCAGCTGCAGAGTGGTTCAGACCAGCTGTAAATGGCACCTGGGGCAGTGCTGGGGTGCCTCTGGGGAGTGGAACCTATTGGCACGTGAGGTCTGCTTAGCGCCATGGAAAGACAACCTGCTAGGCTCATGACTCTCATCTGGAGAGCCTTTGAAGGATGAGGAGTGTGTCTCCTATTTACCAGCTATACAAGAAAAGAGAGGGCAGGTTGGAACTGGAGGCTCCTGCCGTGTCTTCTAAAAGCTTTCCTTCAAGGGGGTGACTGTCCAGATCCAGGCAGTTGCTCTGGAAACTGATGCTTTTGGAAGGCTGTCTATAGATCCTCCATTTCTGCACTGCGAACTTTAAACTCTCTTCTAAGCAAGCCCTAAATATGCCAAAGCTTGAATGCATTCCCTCAGCAGGTGACCATCAGGGGAGTGGGGCTGTTGAGGGCTCTGTGGTGGGATGGATGTAGTGGGATCAGTTGGCCTAATCATACAATCACAGAATGGTTTGGGTTGGGAGGGGCCTTCTAGAGGCCATCTAGTCCAACCTGCCTGCAGTGGGCGGGACACCTTCAACTTCGATTGCCCAGAGCCCTTTGAATGTTCGCAGGGATGGGGCATGCAACACTTCTCAGGGCAGTCTATGCCACCCTCATTTAAAAAAAAAAAAAAAGTGCTGCCTTAGGTCTAGTCTGAATCACCCTCTTTCAATTTAAAACTCTTCCCCTTGTCCTGTTGCAATAAACCAGGCTAAACAGTGTGTCCACATCTTCTAAGCTCACTTCAAGTATTGAGAAGCAGCAGTGATCCCTCTCTCTGGAACCTTCTCCAGTTAATCAGCCTTTTCCCTTCTAGTGCTGTTAGTCTTGTTTTCTGCATGTGCTACAGAGTGGTCTGAGGTACAATGGGAAGGTCTCATGGCTCAGTCTCAGGCTCCACTGGGAAATCTATCCAAGTTCTGCTGTGAAAACCATGTTGAATTGGATTCAGAGTTCCCTGCCTGGGCTTGGACCAGCTCACTGCTGAATTTTTGGGGACTGAGGATGGATTTGGACCAGACTCTGCATCTATGAGTGAGCCAGGAGGACCAATTGTGTCATGGGGGGGTTTCACCACTTGGTCAAGAGAGGGAACTGCCTTGCTCTGGGCTTGGCAGCCTTACCTCCAGTGTTGTGTGGTTTTGGTCCCTGCAACATAAGAAAGATGTTTAAACTTCTAGAAGTGTCTGAAGGACGGATACACAGAATGGTGAAGGACCTTGAGGAGAAGCCATATGGGGAGTGGCTGAGGGCACTTGGTCTGTTCAGCTGGGGGAGACGGAGGGGAGAGCTCATTGCAGTCACAATTTCCTTCTGAGGGGGAAGAGAAGAGGAAGACACTGATCTCTGCTCTGTGACCACGGACAGGACCCAGGGAACAGCTGGAGCTGTGCCAGGGAGGGTCAGGCTGGAGCTCAGGGAAAGGCTCTGCCCCAGAGGGTGCTGGCACTGCCCAGGCTCCCCAGGGAATGGGCACAGCCCCGAGACTGCCAGAGCTCCAGGACAGCGCTGCCAGGGGTGCCCAGGGTGGGGCTGTTGGGGTGTGTGTGCAGGGCCGGGAGCTGGGCTGGCTGATCCAGCCCAGGCCGCTCCGTGGGTCCGTGCGGGCCGGGCTGAGGGGAGCCCCGGGCTGGCAGCAGAGGGCGCTGCGGCGCCGCGGAGCGGAGCGGGCCGGCCCCGCTCCCGTTCCCCTCCCCCNAACCCCGAGGGGCTGCGGCAAAGCCCCTGCCTGCCTTACCCAGCAGCGGGGCTGCTGCAGGCTGGTAGGGAGCCAGGGGGACACAGCACTGCCGGGTGTGGAGCTGTGTGGCTCTGAAGTGCATCCTCTGGTGTTTCTGCAGTTGTTTGAGGGTTTTCACCTTAGTTGCTCTCTGCCAAGGAATTGTTTAGCCTAAACTTCTGGGGGATATTCTCAGCACCTGGCTGGGCTGGTTTCTGCAGTTTCTTCCAATTAAGGTAAATCCTTTTACTCTTCCCACAGGAATTAGAGGTATTTCTGAAGAGACAACCACTGGGGTTCACAACTTGTACAAGATGAAGGCCAATGGGACCCTGAAAGTGCCAGCTATCAATGTGAATGACTCTGTCACCAAGGTAATACAGACAGAACCCTTCTGCAGTGTTCTCTCTGGCCAGCTTGGTGTTGGGATGTTGTCTTCCCCATGAAAGTATTCCTTCTTTTGCTGAGCTTCTCCTGTTCCAGTTCTGAACAGAGATTTCCACCATATCCTAAAAGTGAGCCCTTGATGTCATTGTAAATGCCCCATTTTCAGGACATCAAGGGGGTTTTTGTATGTAAGGACATCCATTCTTCTGCTGTTTAGTAATGTGAAGACACTCTTAGAAATCATGACTCCTGTGCCAAGGAGCGTGTCCTCACTCTGAGTAGCTTAAAGCCCCCAGGCAGGTGTCAGGTACCAGCTGGAACAGAGTGTATCCTCCTTGAGCATGTGCTGGTAAAGGTTGGTCAGCCTGCAGCTGATCTCTGAGATAGCAGTTGCAAAAGAGAAGGCAGGATGGAGATATTTATCCCTTGCTTAGCTTTAGTAGTGCTTCTGAGATAAACTGCTGAATTGAGAATGAAGTGGAACGGTGTTTAAAGGGTGGTGATGCTTTTTGGCTGCAGATGAATTGTAGTGGGAATTAAAGCTGTGCTAAAGGTTTATGAGTCTTGGTGGTTTTTAAATCTAGTTGAAAAGCTGACTCTGTTTCAAGTTCCCATACAGACATTATCCTGTTGGGTTGTCAGCTCTCATGTTTGGTCTTCCTTCTCTGCAGTTTGCTGTCTCCTTTCTGCTGCTCCCTGCGATGCACCTGACCCTTACTTCATAGGTAGTGGACTGGAATCCAGTTAATGTTGAAAGAAGTTTTTTACATCCTTTTCACCCAGATTTGTGCTGCTTGTATAATAATTATTAATGCTGTTTAGTAGATTTGGAAATTCAGATGTTTCTAACAAAGCCTCTTGAGGGGATTTGGGATTCTAGTGCCAAGCAAGTGCTTGTTTTCAAGGTCTGTTTGGTATTTATACAGTGCAAGGTTTGTATTAACCACAATTACAGATCTCTGGGAAAATGTGCAACTGAGCTGACAAATTCTTCTATTCCAATCTGATATTTCCAGTTGGTGCCAGGTTCATGTGCTAACATTTGGAGAGAGGAGGCAGGCACAGCAGCCAGCTCTGTTCTTGCCCTCTGCCAGTCAAATGTATTTTGGGTGGGGCAGATGTCTTCATCCAACCCTCTGCTCTCTTGCCTGCATGGGAATGCACAGACACCTGGAAGGCTTTGATTGCATTTGGGGGATTTGGTGATGAGGAATTGAGCAATCAAATCTGACCACGCTGCAAGGAAAATCTGCAGGACTAGGAAAGAAGGATACAACTGGCACTAGTAATTTGAAGGATTGGTAACACAATTTTCTGATCTATTAATGGCATCTATGCCTCCGAAAATGTTTATGGGCACTGAGTCAGGAACTTCTGGATCTTAGGTATATATATATTATATATATATATATATATTAAGAGATATATATATAATTATATATATATATAATTTGTTACGCCTTGGCCAGTTTATCCCATTTCTATTCATACTTACAAGAACTGCAGGTGTTGTAGGTGCACCTTCCACTGGACCAGATTGCTGCCTCTGGAAATTTAAGATTAAGACTGACTGTAGCAGACAGTGCTGTGTTAAGTAAAAGCAGGAAGCGTTGGTGCCCTAAGGCTGTAGAAGGCCAGGACAGGCTTTGAGACCAGAATTTTGCTGTGAATGGAGATTTTTTTAGTATTGTTTTCTTGGGGAGCACAGTACAACATTAGTAGCCAGATTCTATAAAAATTCTTGGTCTCTGTAACTCCCCTAATAATCAAATCTTTTTGTACAGCCCCTCCTCCTGGTCCAAACAAAAGGCTCCATGAGAACAAGGAGCATGAAAACAATCAGCACAACAAGGGGCGTTTGAGTTCAGGAAGGTGTTCAAGGGATGAAGTAATACTTGATGCCTGACTTAGCTGGGCACATTCGATTGGAGGGTCTGGCTCTTAGTGTCAGTGCTGCAGTAGGAGGATGTTGTGAGATAGGGCATTAGGAGATGAAATCCAGGGGCTCCTGGTTGTGGTCACCATTATTGTGAATGGCTGTTTGCTGAGTTTTTCTAAGTCTGGGCAATAGTGAGTGACGGTGTTAGGGTAACTCTTCATTGGGGAAGATGTAATTTTGTTCTTCTGGGGCTGCAGAAACTAGTTTCTCCTGATTGATGTGGGCAGCTAGCTGCTCTGCAGGCTGGATGTGTCTTGCAAAAATAAGATGGTGTGCAGCTGGTGTGTTTTGCCTTCCTGTGGCACTTGGTTCAATTCATTGTCTGATATACAGCAGCGGGAAGTGGTGAACATCTGATTTAGGAATTCAGACCTACACATTGGTGTGAAAGGCACTTGATGAATTCAGGTTACCTCTAACAAGATTTTAGCAAGTCCAAGCCCTGGTCAGTAGACACAATGTATTTGTGAAATGCTTCTTTACTATGCTGAAGCCTGTGTCTGCTATAACTCCATAGATTGAAACTGGATAAATAAAAGCATCAAACCAGGCTGTTTTTTCTTGTCCCTCATGGTGGTTAAAGTATTGAAGTGACTCTTGTAGTACTTGCACATAAGTCCATTTTCTTTAATTTCACGTGAGTGGCTTTTATCTGTTCTGAAACAACTCCGTTTTCTCCCTCAGAGCAAGTTTGATAACCTTTATGGCTGCAGAGAGTCCCTCATTGATGGCATCAAGCGTGCCACAGATGTCATGATTGCTGGGAAGGTGGCAGTGGTGGCAGGATACGGGGACGTGGGCAAGGGCTGTGCCCAGGCCCTGCGGAGCTTCGGAGCCAGAGTCATCATCACGGAGATCGACCCCATCAATGCGCTCCAGGCAGCCATGGAAGGTGGGAGCTGAAGCAGAGCAGCATCTGACAGGCTCTCTGCATGTCTGTGTAGAGCAGGCGATGAGAGCTGGCCAAGAAAGGCTCCGTGGGTTTCAGCCCTGTCCCTGCTGAGGTATAGTTGAATCCAGTTTAACTGGAGGAATTCTTTCCTTGCAGTTAGGGAAGGAATTTATTACTAGATGCCTTGAAAGTATGTTTAGGATCAAGGATTCAGAGATCATAGTGGGGTAAGGCTGAGAGATTGTCCACACGTTGTGCAGTTCTAATCTTCAGTGTGGGATAAGGTTTGACTGGAATTAAAAAACACCAGGCCTTACCCTCAATAGGTTTCTCTGAAGAGCAGTGCCATGCTCTCTGTCTCTCCAGCTGAGCTCGGGGCATGTTCTGGAGCTGTCTCAACTGCAGGTGTTGTGGGGGCACTTCTTTTGCTAATTCGACCCCTCCAAATGCAGTCAGTGCTGTGCCAGACTTACCTCTGGACATGGAATGCACGGATCCACAGATTTGAAAAGGGTGAGGGATGGATGTGTTTTTTTGCCATGTTCATGTTTAGCAGGACCAGTATCCCACTACCTTGCATCATCCCTAGGCCACGTGTGGGCAGAAGCATTTGATTCATTCTTTCTCTGCACTTTTCTACTTCTAGTGTTGTGTCCCACTTGTTAATAAATGTTGATGGTTGTGTGGAAAAGTAAGTTTTTCTCTTTTCAGGTTATGAAGTTACAACCATGGAGGAGGCCTGCAAAGAGGGCAACATCTTTGTCACCACCACTGGCTGCACTGACATTGTGCAGGGCAGGTATGGCCAAGCCACTTGCTTTAGTGAGAGCATACCTGTACAGTTAGGTTTCTTTTTTTAAATACAGTTATAACCTCTCAGCAGTGTGGTTAGGGTTACCACACCGTCTGACTTCTGGACATCAGAATTCAGTATGAATTTAGTGAGAAATTAAGTCTTTGGTCAGTTTTGTTGGATGTTGCCACACTGTGGTTGTTCCTGGCTTTTGGAGTATAATGATGGAGTAACAAAAGCTGCAGATTGACTTTTGGAGAATGAGGGCATCAGGGCTGAATTCTGTGTTAGGCCAGACAAATGTGAACAGAAGAGGAGGTAGGTAAAGGTAGAAAGTCTCCACAGATTCCATCCGTGGGTGCAGGTAGCAGCTGAAACCAGCCTGTTCTCAATGAACTACCCTGCAGTGTTTGGTTACTGCTTCTTAGATCTCAGTTTACAGCCCCAGCTCCACCCACACTCCTTTTGCCATGATGACCACAGGTGTTATAATGGAAGATCAGATTAGGTGGGAGGAGATCAGGCCATTATTATCTTAGAGTGTAAAACTGCTGCATGACTTCTAAGTCATGAAGAAAATTCTTTTTTCTGTGTAAGAATGAATAGTAACTGCAGGTATTTGTTTTGACCACTCAAACAAAATGTTATTGCTTTCCGTACTGGGAAATTACTTTCTCTCTAGTAAACTCTTATGTCCTTGGAAAGGGTCCTTCCCTAGAAGCTTGAAAGTCTTTTCCAGTAGACTTTATGCCTGGAGGGTTACCAACCCCACACACTTAGTGAGAGTCGGTGCAGTTACTGGGCACTTTTCAGATTGGAGCAGCTGCTGAGGGAGAAAACTCTGTGGATTAACTTTTCATGCAACTTTTTTTTCTTTTGCAGGCACTTTGAGCAGATGAAGGATGATGCCATAGTGTGTAATATTGGCCATTTTGATGTGGAAGTTGATGCCAAGTGGCTGAATGACAATGCAGTGGAGGCAGTGAATGTCAAACCTCAGGTGAGGCGGCCTTTCCACAGACGCTCCTGCTGGATAAAAGCAGTAGCTACTCAGTGTCTGTTTCTAGAGGCTATTTCTCTTCAGATTCTTTGGTATTTCTAGCTTTGTTGGAAGACACTGTTGCTTTGGTCAGAATGCAGATTCTGCTAATCTGGAACAAGCAGTGTGTGATATTCTTGGGCTGGCATTAAAGCAATTGTTTCCAGCCAGTGCCCCAGGCCCTCAGGGCGGTCTCTGTGGAGAGGTGCCTGGTGTGGGTATCTTTTTCCATGTCTTCCTGCTTCCTTGAGAGACAGGAGCCTACCCTTAGTGCTGGTTGTAGAGACAGTTAATTCCATCAAGTCCGTTCAGCTTTGATGTTTGGGGCAGGAATATGCAAATGTGCTTGCTTTGATGGCCCTGAGCTGAAAACGGTGCCATAGCTCAGCTTCAGAAAGCAAGTTAGATGAGGAATACAGAGCAGACCATTAGAGACCCTATAAAACTTAAAAGCAAAGCCTATAGACTGCCTGGTGCCTGACCTGAATTTCCTCTTGTGGAGCTGTTTGCTCATGTACTGCTCTGCACAACAGTCCTGGTCCTAAGGCAATCCCAGTGAAATCTCTTTTGGGATTCTGTCAAGGATTGAAAAAATTCACACCTCTTTGTTTTTCAAAGTGTGGCATGTTTTTTGTCTACTCTGAGACTGAAGCCTCAGGAAAACCTATCTGGAACTCTGCTAAACTCGGGTTTCTCTTCCAGACTTGGTGGCTTCATTTTAGAAACCTGTGCAGGCAGAGCAGGCAGGATGTTTACTCTTGCTCATTGTGCATGCCCATCATGTATTTACTTTAAGCTGGGGCTGTAGCGACACAAGGAAAATCAGAATCTGAAAATATCAGCTTTTCAACTGTGTCTTAAAGCAGAGAAATAAAACTTAACTAGATTAAAACTGTTTTGCAACACCAGCATTGAGGGAGAGCATCACATAAAGCAAACCAGGCTTTATCTGACCTTGTGTGGGACTTGTGGTTACCTTTTGAAGAGGGAGTGTCCTTGCTGATAGCAGGATTTGGGGACAGCTTTTGTGCTTTTTAGTAACACCATGTCCAAACCCTCTCAGATCTCCACCTGCCCTTCCAATTTTCATAAATTCCCTGTAGGGAGAGTTTCTGGACACCCACATCAGTCTTATTAAGCACTTGTGGGAGGGTGGTTGGGACTCTGCACGGCCTTAGCCAGGTCTGGGGTCGTACCTTCACGTTCTCACTATGTTCAGGTTTGTTCTTGCCCATGTCCTTAGTGGAGCTGACTCTGCTCAGCAGCCCTTGTGCTAGAGGAGCCCACAGGTACCTGCCAGCTTTCTGCTAGCTCAGGTTATTTTAAAACTAAGCCTTAGACTGCTTGAAGAATAAACACTGTTGAGGGTTTGGGTGTTAATATGGCACCACACAAAGTACCTGCACAGAAATCCTTTTTTATATGCATTGATGACAGAGTGCAGTAAGGTGTAGTGTGGTCCCAGGTATGAAAATTGTAACTATTTCTGGTTTAAAAAATAATAAAATGACCTTTTTGAAAAGAATGGAATTTGGGTTAGGGTTGTCTGCATGGATTAATGCTGAAGAAATCTAACTTTCTAAATACTCAGATTTTTACTAAAACCTGGCAGCTTCTTTTCTGTATACTGAATCAGAGAAGGAAATATAGTACAAGAGCAAAAAACCCTGACTTTCTGTGAGGATGTCTCTTGATGAGAGAATTAATGCCAGGGCAGAGGGTGGTTAATTTCAGCTGGAGGTGCAAAATAACTGAGACTGTGTCCAGCATGAAAGTTTCAATACCGGTACTAGGCTGATGTAGGAGATGTTTAATACTTTAATAAGAACAACATCTTACTGTGCCATTGTGACTGATGTGTTGCTTTCAGAGGACAGGCAAGGAGGAAATAGGCTTATTACTGAAAAGCTGGCAGGTTGGTTTGGCTCTGGGTTTGCACTGCAGCCCTGCTCAGCTGTGCTTGGCTATCAGAGGCTGACCTGCAGCACAAACTCAAGAGGGCAAGGAAAGGTCAAAGTCAGTGTGAAGGGAAGTGCAAAGCAGCCAGAAAGTCCAGAGCCAGGTAAATTCCAGTGGGGAAAAGGAGGAGGCATTTGTCTAACTGTGGAGAGGAGCTTATTGCTTGGATAATTGGAATTCTACTTTTGGACTAATTTCTTGAGCTTATACAGGCCTGTTTATCTGCCTGTATATGAGATGTTTCCACAGTACTGATTTAAGCCTCTGCTGGTACCACTGCTATTTTGTATTTATTTCTGTGCATTAATTTTACATTTTCTGTGTTCCCCTCTGTGTTGAATGACTCCTGTCAGCACAGGTTGCTGAAGGTGTGGGGTTCTATGTACAAGCCAGCAGCTGTCCAGGAGCTGCTGTTGGGTGGCTATTATGTAAGGATATAAGATTTTGTCTCCTAAACCACCCAATTTCAAAACTGAAATGCTACTTTAATTGCTCAACTGTCTTTTAGTAGTTCAATCTGTAAATGTCATATTTGGCATAAGTAATATTGTAGCTGTTCTCAGGATTTTTCATGTTTTGCTTCCCGTCTAGTTCATCTTTGTTTTGTTACTTCCTCCCATAATCCTGTGATGGTCCATATGGTGTTTTTTGGGTGGATTGAGCACTGTCACTGGTGGTCCACAATGGAAAACTGGCATCCAAAATAACTGCTGCAGCTGCCTGGGGGGGATCATTCTTATCCCATCTGCTGAGTGCTTTTGGGCAGGAGAAGTCAAGACTAATTTAAGGCTGCTCTTGGAGGTGATTACTGCCTGCATGTGTTGTGCCAAAATCACAATAATCTGTCATGTGAACCCCAGAAGCAGAAAATGGTGCTGTGATTGAGGCATAGCTGGGGCAGGCAGGTGGAGGCACAGACCTGCTCTGGAGGCAAAATACCTTTTATAGAAAACCTGGTTTGTATTGGTTTGCTCTTGGCATCTCTGCTAAAGTCCTGCACAAGGATGTTTTTTCAGAAGAGGGTGTTGTTACAATTACAGCTTCATCACATGTGCCTTTTAGCTTACAGGCTGAAGCTTTAAGAACAAAATTGAAAATTATGTGTTTTACTTAATATTAAATAACTTTTAACTTCTAAAGTTTAAATATAGATGTAGGGAAGGACCCTTTTAGGTCTGTCACAATTGCTCTGCTGTGCTAGCAGATGATAACTAGTCTGAAGCACTAAGTTTTGTTGAAGTTGGTTGCTGATTATGTTTTAAGTATTTCCAAAGTGATCTCATCCCAAATGATTGATATGATGTGAGCAATAAGTACCAGTTAATACTGAAGATTCTTGTGATTTATGGGCCATATTGGTGTTTCATTATTGCTTTAATGTTGTAACCTCCTCCAGGGTGAAGGCAGGGCAGGGAGGAGCTAATGAGAGATGGAAAGGAGAAGCCAGGGTTAAGTTTAACATTGCAGGAGTCCAGTCTAGCCCAGGCAGCTAGGGCACATGTTAAGAGACATGATCCCCTGAGCCGTGTGGGCCAGTGACACGGCGTGATCCCCTGAGCCGTGTGGGCCAGTGACACGGCGTGATCCCCTGAGCCGTGTGGCACCATGACACGGCGTGATCCCCTGAGCCGTGTGGGACAGTGACATTGTCTATCCCCTGAGCTGTGTGGGCCAGTGACATTGTCTATCCCCTGAGCCATGTGGGCCAGTGACATGGCGTGATCCCCTGAGCCATGTGGGACAGTGATATTGTCTATCCCCTGAGCTGTGTGGGACAGTGACACAGCGTGATCCCCTGAGCTCTTTGGACTCTCCCAGCTGAGGCCCTGTCTCCTTGGCCTCTCTGAGCCTGGATTCTGTGTGCAGAGCCCTGCTGTCCCTGCCATGGCTTGGGGGGGACCATGCCTGTGCTCCCCCAAGAGCAAAGCAGGGTACATCAGGAGCCAGGACAGCTGTTTGTTGTATGTATTGGCCTTGCAGAGGTGGGAACAATTCCAGGGGGCCTTCAGCAGACTGAGGGCTCTGGCTGTCACCCTGTGTTAGATGCCAAGGCTCTGGACTGCTGCGTGCAGAGGTGTTCCCTCTTTCCTCACCAGTTGTGCCCAGTGGAGTGGGCATGGATGAACTGGGATTTACTGCTAGCAGCACATTTCCATCACAGCTAGCTGGGACTACAGCATGAGGAGGAGCCAGGAGAATTGGAGGGCTGGCTAGAGCCCCTGGAGGGCTGGCTAAACCCGTTGGAGGTGCCAAGATGGGTGGGCTGTGAAGCCAAGGGTTGCTGCAGGCTTTGCAAACAGCTGGGGTGGAGAGGGCTTTCTCTGTTATAACTGAAGTGCTGCAGTGCTGGGTTGCTGGGGGAGGGAGGCTCCCAGGTTGCCCCGTGGCTGACGTGGCTGCTGCTCCCACAGGTGGATCGCTACACGCTGCGCAATGGCCGCCACATCATCCTGCTGGCTGAGGGCCGCCTGGTCAACCTGGGCTGTGCCATGGGCCACCCCAGCTTTGTCATGAGCAACTCCTTCACCAACCAGGTCCTGGCACAGATCGAGCTCTGGACCCACAGTGACAAATATGCCGTGGGGGTCCACTTCCTGCCAAAGAAGGTGAGTGACAGCCACACGAAGGTGCTGGTAAAAAAGCCAACTTCAGGTGTGGCTTTGTTTGTCATTGAACTTGTTTTCCTACTGCAGGTTTTTG
The DNA here is from genome assembly GCA_013396955.1 of Regulus satrapa. Lineage (NCBI taxonomy): Eukaryota > Metazoa > Chordata > Aves > Passeriformes > Regulidae > Regulus > Regulus satrapa. Next base: position 23,665 of record VWZN01018323.1, read on the forward strand.
TTGCAAAGTGGTTCTGTCCTTCAGAGGATGTGTGTTTGGATGTGTTGGGTGTGAACGGGCTTTTCTTTTGTGTGCAGAACTGGCACTTGCCTGTTCTGTGACAGAATATCCAGGCACTTTTTGACTTCTCTAAGGTGCTTCCTGCTTCACAGGGAAGCCCTGCGCTGCCACAGGGTAGTTGGAAAGCTTCTACCTACCGCTTTTCCTTCTACAAACCTGTCTGGCAGCAAAGGGTAGTGGGCACATGAAGCTGGAGTGCAGCTGAATCCCTTTTACTGTGGTTGATAGAGTCCTGATCCCTTTTGCACCTGAGAGGGTGTATCACAGTCTGGTCCTAATAACTTCACAAAATATTAATGACAGATTTCCTTGGATTTTCCTTTAAACTTTTCTGCATTCTTTGTTCTTGGAAAAGTCTGGATCATGTCACAGCTTGCATATTCCTTTCAGAAGACTAACATGGTTTTAATTTTCCAAAACAAGCCTGAGAATTTGAGATGGTTCATGAAGAAAGATGCTGGAGTTAAATCCTACTGCCTTTGGGGCACAACCAGCTGTGAGAATAAATGTGAAAATACTTTACATTTGGGAAGACTGTATATATTTGGGCTTACTAATGAAGTGTTTTCTGAAGGACTTAAGTTCAGAAACTCATCAGTTAAAAATCAAGCAAAGCTTACCAGAAATGCGGTGTAGAAGTAGATCAGCAAACTGACACTTAATTGTCTTCAAACTAACAGTCTTATTGACAGTTCTCTTGAAAATGAGAGCCCAGTGTTGCCCCCAATGGGGCTTTATCCTCTCAAATAACAATTTTTAATAAGCATATTTGAGCTGGAAATACATGGAGATGAGAAGTCATGCCCAGAGCAGTTAAATGTGAATTTGCCTGTCAGGGGAGTGTATGGCAGTGATCTCCTCAGGTTCATCCACTCTGACAAAATACTTTTTGACCCTCTGTGCCTCTCAGAGGGCTTTATTCAAAGAGCAAGGCAGTTACCTTGTCAGAACCAACTAAAGAGCTTTCCCTGATTATCTTCCGGTCTGGTGCTTTTCCTTGTTCTGTGCAATTGCTTTGAGGTTCCAATTAGACTTAAGAATGACCAAGTACCTTAAAATGCACTTTATTTGACTGCAAGAATATTGCTTTGATCAGCCATTACAAATGTGCACACATTTCTGCAATGTGTGTTCCTGGAAGTCTAGAAAGACTCTTGTCTCCATGTTCTTGGCACCAATTCTGTCCTGCTCAGCTTTGATTTTGAGGTGAGAATGTCTGCTTACCTTCATCTAAATTTGTGTCTCTCTTATGTCTAAGCCTTGAAGTCCCCAAGCTGAAGCAGCTGTGAAACAATTGATCCCTGCTGCTGCTTGCTTTCATCTGGGAATTGTCAGGGACTCATTTCCTTTTTGAGTGGGGGGAATCTGTCTTAAATTCACTGGAAATACACCTGTGAGGGCTTCATACCTCAGTCTAATCAAGCAGATAAGAATACAATTTCTGACCCTCCTTTTTTTGTTTCATGGCATCCTGACAGGCTGTACAAGGCTTAAATACTTGTTCCCCTTCTAAACAGAGACTACCTCCTTAGGTTTTCCTTTTTCGATGGTTTACCTGACTCTTTGGTGGATTTCATGGTTCACTGCCACCATTTCAACCATTTCCCCTTAGGTTTCGGTTGGCTTGTCTCCTTTGGCTGTGCGGGTTCCCAGGAGGCAGCTCCACAGTGCTCACTCTGGGTTACACTCTGTGCAGAGGGAGCCTTTTACCTGCTCCATGGCATGGGCTTGGTACCACAGGCTCTTGGAGGGGGGAAATCCAGGACTAATTTTTGAATCATTTAGGCCCTGCTGGTTCACGCAGCTGCAGGTTTAGCCTTTAGTTATTTTGTTGATTTACTGCCCTTCAGTTATTTTGCAGGCTTTCATGTCCACTTAATTAATATGAGGGAAATATTGCTGGTCTTCTCTGTGCTACTGGGATTTAGATCTACCTTGTATTTGTTTCCTTTGCAATGATTGCCTGGTTTTTGCAGGAATTACAAATGGTCAGACTTGTCCTTCATCCCTGCTTGTGCTGTCCTTTCTACCTCTGAATATCCCCTGTGGCTGTACATCCCCCTCTGACACAGCAGCTTGTTTACCATCCTCCTGTTCATTTTCTGACTCTGCTGTGCCTGCTCCTGGAGCACTTAACTGCCTTCTAACTTTATACATTTTTCAGTTTCTTGGGTTTACACATCTGCCTGAGGCCTCTGGGATAGAGACATTGTACCAACCTTTCTGTGCTTGTGTCCTACAGCCCAAGTGGTTTTGTTCTTCCTGAAGACAGTGCCAGTAGATACAATTATCTTACTGAATTGGAGATTCTGAAATGAATTTCATGATTCAAGTGCCCCTAAGATGGATATCTGGAGATGGCAGGAATTTTTTTTCCGCGTTAGGACTTGCATAATATTGTAGGATGACAGTGTAGTGTGTCCAGGTGTCCTTGTAATGGAAACTGAGACTTTATCATTCTACCAGACTGGGTATTCTTATCTCTGAAGAGTTGGATCTCTGCTCTGTTTGCTGGATGGGTGGGAATGTGTAAATGAGATTGAAATTGAGTTTGATTATATATTCAATTTTGTCTTACTTAAACTTAACTTGACTCCCTCAAAAGCACACGGCTCTTCCATATGAGTGCAGGTCTGTGCTCAGACAGTTGAGGGGATGTTGGCAGGAAAAAAACTTCTGTCAGTGTAAGTCCCCCTTGAGGCTGCTGTTGTTTTCCACCTACTCATTTCTCCCTCTGGACTGTGACTTCCTGAACGAATAGAACTCTGTTCTCATGTTCTTAACTCAATGTTTTGTCTTCCAGCTGGATGAAGCTGTGGCTGCTGCTCATCTGGACAAGCTGAGTGTGAAGCTGACGAAGCTGAGTGACAAACAGGCCAAATACCTGGGCTTGTCCAGAGATGGGCCCTTCAAGCCAGACCACTACAGATACTGAGCAGATGGCACTACCCAAAGACCAAAGTGCAGGGATACAACCTTCCAAAGCTCTTGTGTGTGCTGGGCTTCTGAGGACAAGCCTTTTGCCATTTTCCTCTCAGTGCTGCACAACCCCTCCCCTTTCTGGGAGACCTTCAGGGCCTTGGCAGTGGACGAGGATCACTGACTCCTGGAATTAGAATTGATTACTTAGCTAATGTCACAGTGGAAACTGTGCACCTTTTGTTGGTTTGTAATGCTCCAGTAAGGGGATCAGGACAGAAGGTGGTTAAATGAGAATGTGTAGTCTTGCCATGTAAGTGGCTGACAGCTTTGAAGAGGCTCACCAGTGAGGTAGGAACGGTTTTCTGCAGGGAGATGCCTTTGCCATGCCCTGCTGCAATCAGGTGAATCAGGAGACTGGCAGTGTCAGGCCCTCTCCACAACAGTGCCCTGCTAAAGTGCATATTGTGAAACTGGAGGAAACAGGGAGGTTGCTTGGTCTCCTTGCTGTGAAGTCAACTCAGCCTCCTGTTCAGAGATCAGTTTTTCCTGGGTTAATTTACTCCCTCTATTTTGGTCAGAACAAAGACCACTTTGTGCTTCTGCCCTACCAGCTTGAGGGGGGGGGGTGAGGCAAGACAGACTTTTAGCAGCCTTCAAGTCTGTTGTGAGCACCTGAGGAGCCACTGAGGGGATAGTTTGGTTTAGGGACCTTGTTCAATCCTCTGCAGACACCAGCAGCACACTGCTACCCCCAACTTGATTTTTCTTGAGTTGTCTGTCTGCTGTATCATGTTTGTCACTGACTTCAAGTGCTTTTATTAAAGATCTGACTGTGGCCTGACTTGTTTTGTGCAGTGAGGTGTTCCGGGGTTTGCCAGGGGTTTGTTTACCTTTGTGTGATCTTGCAGCTACTGAAAATATTTAAGGTACTCATGTGGGGTGTCCTCAAGGCAGAAGCCAGTACTGTGGCTGCTCTGCATCTTGTGCTGGGGCTGGGAAAAGCTGCTCCTCAGGAAATATTTGAAGGGCTGAATCTTCCAGGATGGTCACTCTGCCCACACAGAATTATCTCCATAGGCCATGGAAGCTCTTTCTTGCCACTGTCCTCCTCAGCCAGCATTGCACTGCAGACCACCTCTGTTTCTGGATGTAAGAAAACAAGAATTGCTGGTATCCTTATTCCTTATAGTTTCCACTACCTGGGCTTTGGCTTCTCAACCCAATTCTATGCTACGCTGAAGTGCAAGGCTGTCATTTTGCTCTTGGATCACCCCCTCCTAAACTTCTATTAGGAAGGACCACCTGGTTCATCCCTGTCCTTGTACCAGGGTCATTCTGAGATGAACTTGCCCAGGAGAGTTTCATTTGTCTTGGGACAGATCACATCATCCCTTGGGCTTGTCTCCCACAGTGTGACCACCCTCTGATGAAAGTATTTTTTTGTACATGTAACTGCAATTTCCTGTGTTATGGCCTGTGCTGGCAGCTTCATCTCTCCACCTCTGGGAAGGGGCTTGTTCCATCTTTGCTACCTTCATGATTCCATAGACAAATCGGGGAAGTGTCCAGGCCAGCTCTGAGAAGATCTCATCTGCTTTGCACAGCCCTGGGCCAGGGCATTAAAGTGCCACTGTGAGAACAAGAACTGTCCAGTGACTTCCTAGCACAGCTTATTCATTAAGCAAATGAATTAAAACCTGATTTGCTGCTGAATATCCACTATTGTGAACAAGTTAAAATGTGAGATTATAATGGCTTGATATGATAAAATGCAGAATTCATCTGGAATTTATATATTTATTTATCTGGAATATATTTATTTGGTCTTGTATTTATTTTTTGTTGTTGAAGAGGACTAGATCAAACACAGGCCCTAATAAAACCACTGTTAGAATTCCTGTTCCTCCCTCCCAGTGCAGTTGTGGTTTCGTGGCTGCAGCACTGCTGTGGTCAGTACCTGCCAGCAGAGTAGCTTGGAAACTGGAACTGTGGCAGGAGCTTGTTGAATCTTTTTGTTCAGCCTTTTTCGATGTGCTTTCTATTCTTTAGGTACAGCTACTCAGCCTTAGTGGAGTCATCTTAGTTCTCACTGTGGTATGAGCTCTTTGAATTCTTTCTCAAGAGTAATTTTGAATCATCTTTATGGTAAAATACACAGATTTCTCTTAAATTTCAGAAGCTTTCCAAGATGAATGGAAGGCTTTGAAACCTGACCTTTGGGTGTAGCAGCTGATAGCCTGTAAAAAAAATCCACGTTGTTCCATACTGTGGGTCCCTGCTGGTTTCTGAACATGTTCAACCCACGCTATGGCCAAAGTGTGCCCAGGTGGGCAGGGAGGCCAAGGGCACCAGGGCTGTTCCAGGACTGGTCTGGCGAGCAGGGCCAGGGCAGTGATTGTCCCCTGTGCTGGGCCCTGCTGAGATCCCATCTCGAATCCTGGGGTCAGTCACGAGAAAGGCACTGAGGGGCTGGAGTGTCCAGGTCAGGGAATGGGGCTGGGGAAGGGGCTGGAGCCCCAGGAGGGCTGAGGGAGCTGGGAAGGGGCTCAGCCTGGAGCAAAGGAGGCTCAGGGGGGCCCTTGTGGCTCTGCACAACTCCTGCCAGGAGGGGACAGCTGGGGGGGGGATCAGGCTGTGCTCCAGGGAACAGGGACAGGAGGAGAGGGAACGGCCTCAGGCTGGGCCAGGGGAGGCTTAGGGTGGATATTGGAGAAAATTTCTTCATGGAAAGGAAAGGGTAGCCAGGCATTGGCACAGCTCCCCAGGGCAGTGGTGGAGTCTCCATCCCTGGAGGGATTCAAAAGCTGCAGGGGTGTGGTACCTGGGGGGGTTAGTGGCAAACTTGGAGGTTTTGAGGGAATGGTTGGACTCCATGGTCTTAAAGGTCTTTTCCAACCTCAAAGATGGAAGCACTCAGCCTTAGTGCTTGCTTGCTCTTTATTGCACATCTGATGTCAGACTTTTGCTAAATCATTCACAACTGATTTTATTTTGCTCTTTTCACTTTGTTTTCAATCCAGATGCTATTAATTCAGAACTCACTCTAGCCTGAGGTTGAGCATCTAGACCGCCTCCATACAGATTGCCAGATCTATTGTGGTTGCTTTACAATGGTTTTAGCAGGAGCTAAGGAATGAAGAATGGCACTGAGAAGAGCCTGGCTTCCGTAGGTGCCCAGGCAGAGGAGTGTCCCCTCCCCAGCACTAAAACCCCTGGGACTCTTTTGGCTACCACATCTGGCTGGTGAGTCAGAGGACAGTGACGGTCTCCAGCTTTTCTCACTTCTGGGCCCCTCTGCACAGCAGATGTCCCAGCACTGGTGCAAGATGTGAGCCATGGGCTCCCTGGATGGCGCTGGGGGACCCTGCAGAGGGGGAGCTGGGTCGCTGTGAGCACTGAGGGCACAGGGAGGGCAGCAAAGGTGACATTCAGGCTCAGGGTGGTGAAGCTCAGCAGGTCTGGTGTCCAGGGGAGCAGGGGATGAATGCACAGAGCAGTGTTTGCTCCCAGTGGAAGGTGTGGGAAAGGCTGTCGCAGAGCGGCTCTCGGTCCCAACCAGGCTGAGCAAATGGACAAAGCCCCAGAGCAGCCCCACCTTCAGTTCTGCAGCCTCTTCCCTCAGCCTTGTTTGCAGGGGCAAATGCCAGAAGTGAGATTTCCATGTGTGCCCAAAGGAGGCGCAGTTTGGGGAAATGTGGGCACTGGGTAAAGAATGAGAAGAGCTGGTGTGTGCTCTTCCATATAACACCTGGCTCAGATTTGCAGCTTCCTCCTACTCCTTATCTCCCCAATACCAGAAACCACTGGGTGAGAACTGGGAAATGTCCACTCTAGTTGAGCTACTCCTTAAATGTAGCTGTACCTGGCTATGCATTTAGCAGCTTTTCTTCCTGTTTCTATTTGATGAAGAAAAAACCTCAGTAGTAAAGTAGTGCTAAACTAGATCTGTTTCCACACTGGGAAATTTTTTTTTTATTTCATGCTGTGTCCAATTCCAGGTTGCAACTTAGCACCTTCAAGTGATTTGCATTGTCCCTTTGCCTTCAGTGAGGTTGGGTTGTTGTGGGTGGTAACGGGCACTGTCATCCTGGGAAATCTGTCTCTGCAAATTGATGAACCTGGTGATCAAATGAAATGAATGATGAAAGGTTGTACTCCTGGTCCTCAGACAGCTCTGTTTGGGCCCAAAGTAATCAAGTATTTCTCAAAAGTCTGTCAGACTAACACTCTGTTAATGCTTTCCTTATTGTTACCAGTGAAAATACTCTTCTCTTGTAAATAAGGCACCTCCTGCCCTGTTTTCCCTCCACTGTTGAGTCAGAAGTGATAAGAGAGCACAGGCTGTAAATTTTTCTCCATTTATCTCAACCAGAAATGCCAGACTCTTGTGATTTTTAAATTTGCAATATAAGCTTTCTAGGCCTTGCTCTTTCTTTTTTTGCAAGGCTGGAGCTCTATGAAATGGAGATGGATGGAGGTGCCCAGGTTGCCTTGGGAAATACAGATCAGTGTGGAGGAGAACAAGGCATGGCTGAATGGATGCTGCATGGATGACTCTGGGATTCACCACAGACCTTGTTTTCATAGCAGTGTTTTTTTCTGCAGATTATATGAAGCTTCTCAGAAGCAAATTGTGTTCTTTTAGCCTGTGGGGTTTTTTGCTGAGACAACTCAAATGTATTAAATGTCGCCTGGGAAGCCTCAGCAGGGTTTCCAGTAGCCCTGTTTGCCACTGGGCAGCTTTGCACTGCTGTAACAATTACAGTTATTTTTCTTCTCTTTTAAAATCCCCTTCATGCTTGTGGTTTGCACGCCAGCTTAGGAAAAGCAAAACCAAATGATAGACTGACAGGAGAATAATTAAAAAAAACCCAACACTGTGGAAAAAATACTTCAAGAAGTGAGTGGGATTAAAAAAATGAGTTTAAGTTTCTGCAGCATCCTTTTTTTGGGATGGGACACCCCAACTTCTTGTCTGACTCCCTGAAACTGCACAGCAGGAAGATTAAATTCTTTAGGATCTTTAGAAAGTTTGTAGTTTTTATTTCTTGTTCCATCTGCAGCATCCAGAGACACTTTTCAGCAAACCTTTTGGAGGGTATTTTTCTGCAGCACCCTGGTTTTGGTTTCATTAACTGGAAAATTATTTCTGTAAGGGAGTATTTAATGGACCACAGTCATACATATGTGCTCCTTTTCCCTGATGGAGCAGCAGCATTTGGAAATAAACTGAACACATTGCAGAGGTTCAGGCACCTTAAATGCTTATTAATTGGACATGAGGTTTTGGGTTGAGCCAGGGCTTGCTGTCAACTTTATATTAGCTTGTTTCCACTACGAACAAACGTTTGGTGGTCCTGCTCTTCTTCCTCTCCAAAACTTATGCCTGAGAGGAATGAGGGATGTTTCTTTACAAACAAACCGTGGGTCTGCTGATAGATAAAACTAGCACTGAGATAAAAGAAACAATGGGAAGGATTCCATTGATTGATGAATAGATGGATAAAATAAATAAGAGATGTTTGTCTTTACAAACAAACTGTAGGTTTGCTGATAAATGAAATTGGATACTGGAAGAAGAAAGAAACAATGGCGAAGAAACATAAATTCCATAAGAGTTAAAAATTAAAATGGAGAGTTATACATTCAAGGGGAATTTTTAGGTATCAGGCATTCTGGGAAGTCTGTGCATCTCCAGCACCTCAGAAATGGGGAAAGAGAGAGGGAAATGCGGCCGGGAAATTGGGATAAAAGGGAGGCTGCATCCTCTGAAACTTTGAGAGATCCCAGGGGAATGCCCCGTGGCCTCTCCCTGTATTCAAATAAAGTCAAGGGACTCCTCTGTGTCCTTTTGGGCCATAAACCTCTGCTGATTGTCGATTAATTTTCCTGACATGTCCTATGTCTATTTTATTAACAACTGGCTGCAAACTCCCTTGACCCTTTTTGGGGGTCTGTCCTGCCACTGAGATGTCATTTTGGAGATAAATATCAATGTCTCTGACCACATTCCAGACTCAGAGGAAAGGAACAGTGATGGAGAATGTTGAAGGGAATACAGGGAAACAAACCATCTACTCTGCTCATTTAGTGCTCCAAATATTTGCTTTCCAAATGGAGAAATTAATATGAATGAAACCCCAGCTTTACAGCAAGGAAATGATTGAAATACTAAAACCTTCATGTTTAAAGGGATCTGTCTCTGTCAGATATTCCTGAGGTTTTTTCAGAGGAGGAGGGATCCCTGGCTGTAGAATTACTTTGAATGCTCCTATTTCCACTTTCAAAGACTCTAAGGTTTGATGTCCTTCACCAACAAATATATGGAACACAAGGAAGAGTGAGGCTGTGTATTCTCACAGCTCGTGTCTGGCTATTACTGTTGTAAGTCATGAAATACTGTTGTTCATCTATTTGAGACAGCTGTGTTCAGTGTAGGGGAACACTTTATGAGATCCCAAATGACATTTTAGCAGAGGAATCTGCCCAAACTGGCAAGAACACTTAGGTAAATCCAATAGATTAGCTAAAATGTAGAGAATAAGTGACAAAGGTGTTATTCAAGTATATTAGAGTACATTAAAGTCAGTAGATGATTTCTACTGATTCAGAGGGGGCCTGCAGTGGATCACTAGGGAATGGTGTATTTTAGTCTTTTCCTGCCTTTATCTGTATTAAATGAAAGCCACATGTGTTATGACATTAATATAGCCATTTTAGGGCTCCCACATTTCAGGCAGGATTTCATTTTAAAGGATTTCCTGGATGGAAAGGTATATGCACATGCCATGTGGCAATAGCTTCGCATTTTGCTGGAAGGAAAAAAAAAAAGCAGAAATTACTAAAGCCTCCTTTTTCTTCGGGGAGAGTGACTTGACCATATGTTGGCCATCTGCATATCATCTGAGAAGCTTGCCAATAAAATCTTTGACTCTCAGAAAGTAATCTGCAGGCCCCACAGGTTTCAGAGAGCACTTGCAGAGAGGGTGCCTGGCAGCCCCCATGTCCCTGGCCAGGAATTCCTGTGGAAATGGTTTCCCACAGTCCCACTTACATCTGCCAGCCTGGCACGGGTGCTCCTGGTATGCCCAGGCTACACGGGGCCTCTTGTGCAAGTCAAGCAAGGTGCAGGATTTCATTTCCCTCTTCCAACCCTCCCTGAGGTGACTGTGCAAGAGGCAGAAAATACTGATGTTGATTCTGAATGACCAGAAGAACTTGAAGTAGGCCATCATGCCAGACTGACATTGGGATGTCAGTCTTAGTCTTAGATGGCAGTCTTAGATTGTCTTAGTCCCCAGATAAGGGTAATTTGCAGGTGAAAGGGAAGAAAATCCCACCCAAACTCCTTTCTAGATGTGAAACTCTATTTTACAGGTCTAAGAGCTATTATTGTGGGTGGCCACAGGCACCGGGCAGCCCAGAACCCCCGTGTGCCAGGCTCACCCTGCAGCACTGGGGACCTGCTGGAACCCTGGGCACAGAGAATTTCAGGCTTGCTGTGCTGCCAGGTGCTGACTATCAGAACACTGCTTGTCACCTGAAGCCTTGGAGAAGGCTTCCAAAATTGAGTGATGGAACTGGGATGATGGTGTGTTGTTTGATTAGAGGTGTGTGATATCACACAGCGTAAAAAAGCTTAGAGCTTTAGGTTTTGGGGTATAGTAATAGATACGGAACAAGATGGAGGTTTTAGGGTGTCGGCTTTCTTCTTCCTTTTCACCTTTTTCTTCATGGGTTTAGGTGATGCTATGTGATTGGGTGCAAAAGTGTGCAATGCAGGCCACAGCTATCTAGTTATTGGTTTAAAATTACAAATAATTTAGCTGTCAATCCTTAATTGGTCAGTTTACCCACACAAGACCTTGTAGTGAGAAGCTATCATTGCTTTGTTAGCTTCAGTGCTAAGAACTCACAACTTGTGAGACTCTAAGATTGATGAACACTAATAAACATCTAAATCCCAATAAGAAACAATGTCTCTCTGGCGTCCATCCCGACCCTGAAAGAAGCTAAAGGCAAAACAAAAACCCTGCAGGGACCCTGCCTCTGTCCTCCCCCCTCAGCACAGCCCCCTGCAGCTGCTGCAGCTCTGGGGTCCAAGGGGAGGAGGCAGAACTGATGGAGCTCCAGAGGAGGCCACCAAGATGAGCTGGTGGTGCTCAGCCTGGAGAAGAGAAGCCTCTGGGGGGAACGAATTGTGGCCTTTTAATACCTGAAGGGGACCTGTGGGAAAGACGGGGTCAGACTTTTCAGCAGGGCCTGTTGCGGTGGTTGTGAACTGAAAGAATGGTGATCTAAACTGAATATAAGGAGGATTTTTGCTCTTTATGCTGAGGGTGCAGAGGCCCTGGCATGGGGTGCCCAGAACAGCTGTGGCTGCCCCTGGACCCCTGGAAGCGCCCAAGGCCAGGCTGGATGGGGCTGGGAGTAACTTAGGATGGTGGAAGATGTCCCTGGCCATGGCAGGGGGTGGAACTGTGTAGGTTTTAAGGTCCCTTCCAACCCAATCATTCTGTGATTCAAGAGGAAGAAAATGCACTGTGTGTGTATTCCTGTTCTTTGTGCTATCCCAGGAGCTGCTGATGCCTCTGAAAAATACCTCTTGGGATCTGGACACTGGCAAAATGAAAGCCGTGGAGGTTGTACAAAGAGAGGAAAGAATTGTTCACGGAGTGCCAAGATTCAGCCCTTCCCGTGTGCGTGCCCACCTGTGATGTTGTGTGTGTGTTTTTATGACTACATTGGGATTTGCCAAGTGCTGCCTTTATTAGGCTGTGACTTTACTCATTGCCTTTGGCCAGAGCTTGGCAAAGGTGACTGGTGGCTTTTTCACCTCCACAGTTGGAAAAGCACATGGTGCTTCAACTGGTTTGCAGCTGGCCCAGGAAGCAATTCTTTCTTTCCAACTATGAAATGTACAACAAAGACGTAAGATTATATTTCTGGTTGGAATGAATAGCTGCTTGCTGTGCATTCTTGTTTTTGGAAATGGGGTGCCTGTGGCAAATCTGCTACAGGTGTTACAGGGTAACTGGGGTTTTGGGGTGCAGTAACCACAGCAGGCCGTGTCCTGCTAGGTTCTGGAGATCACTCTGTGGGGAGCACTGTCCAGAAGAGCAGCAGGCTGGAGCTTGAGAACAGACAAAAAAATTGTCCTGGGTTTGTTAGAGGAGTCAATTGTTAAAGATTTTCTTTTCCAGGCCTGAGTGTGCAACTCAGAGGCATGTCTTGGAGTTAAATAGATCACTGGATGTGGACAAGTGTTGCATTGGTCTGTTTATCATATTTATAGATTCACTTCTGGTCATAGAATGGTCTAATTAATCTTCAAATGCTCTGTTGAAATATATTATGACATAATGGCTTTTTGCATCGACCTTGAGTACCTTTAATGTCTACACCCATGCAGGGAGTGAGCTGCTCGAGGTCCCACGGTGCTCTGAGAGGCCTCTTTGCTGTAGCACTGGAATGGATGTCATTTGTGCCGTGTAAAAGAGAGGGTCCACAGAGCCACAGCTTGGCACATCACGTGCAAGCTCTTCCTCAGCCCCTTGGTTTGGATTGCACACATCTCCTGCTGCTGCTCCAACAATTCTTCTCGTCATGGGTTTAACGCTGTCCCCATCTCAAAGGGGCCTTCAGTCACCACCCCCAGCCAAAGCAACATCACAGACACTGCTGACTCTTGTAGAGAACTTGGGAAAAGTCATTTTACCTTCCATCAAATCTTCCCTTCTCTCAGCAATTCCTAAAGGCTTTGGTTGGTTTCCTTTTGGGGTCTTCCAGAGAATTTGGGTGATTAGCTTGGAAAACTACGACATATTTAGAGGTAGTTCAGTATTGCCATTGTGTTTATTCTAACACTTGTGTTAACCAGCAGGATAAACTTGGATTTTATGGGTTTTGGGTATGACAATAAACAATCAAGTCAGGAAAATACAATATGACAGGTGATATGAGGAAAAGCAGTGATTTATTTCTGTTTCATCCTACTAACCTGTAATTGGGATACAATTTCCATTAGTGTCTAGGAGGACAATAACTCTGTCAAAAAGCATTCCTGGGACTGTCTCTACACTTGAATTCCAGTAAGTTTTCAGTGAAGACATTTTGGTGTGTGACAGGTAACAATAACATTCTCCATCTTTGTCTTGTGCATGTTTAATCATCTGTGTGCTGATGACATTTCAAATGGGACCCCAGGGGGACTCCTGCACTGTCAGACATCCCCTCAGTATAAATAGCTGCTCAAACTAAATACATTGAAGCAAATTTTGGTGTACATATTTTGCTGATTTCTGCATCTTGTCTCGATATCTCATGCAATGTAATCTTTACCCAGAAAAATCAAGTCACTAAGGCTAATAACAATTTCAGAGTACTTGATTATGTATATTCTCTGGTGTGATAGATGATCAGCAAAGAAAGCAAAGCCTCTTTCTAATCAATTCCAGTTACAAAAAAGTCTTATTAATAAATCAAATTTTAAAATACATTACAGACACATGCTATATTCAAAACCATGTGCATATATATATATATATCCAAAACCAAATCCCCTTACTGTCATTGACAGCTTTTTTCCTTTTTCTCCGTTGCCTACATGCACCATCCTGTCCTTGTCTGGGCCAGCTGCCGTGTCTGTAGGTCCTTGGGTGGCTTTTGGCACTTTGATTTCCTTGTCTGAGACCCCAGGTTGTGCTGCATCTCCACCAGTGATGCGGGTGCTGGGGCCGAGGGAGCCCTCGGAGGCGTGCAGGCACACTGGGAGGAGTGGCTGATGTGCCAGAGGGATGGGCTGCTGTCCGGAGGGACCGAGCCAGGCGGGACAGCTCAACGAGGAGGAGCACAAATTCCTGTTCCTGGGGAGGAACAAGTGCAGGACACTCTGGGGAGTACCCAGCAGGGAGCCAGGAAAGGCCCTGGGGCACCTGGTGAGCACTAAGCTGACGAAAAGTTGGCACGAGGTGAACTGTGCCCTGGGCATTGTTGGGAGCATTGTCACCAGCAGGTCAGGGAGGGGATCCCTCCTTGCTCATCACTGGGGAGCTCATCCCTGGACTGCTGTGTCCAGCTTGGGCTCCCCAGTGCGAGAGAGACATCCTGGAGAGAACCAAGCATTAGGAAAGATTAATTTTTCTGGTTTTAACAGTCTGTGAGGGTGGCCAAGCACAGGACAAGTTGCCCAGGGAGGTGGAGATCTCCTCCCTGGAGATGTTCAAAAGCTGCCTGGACGTGGTCCTGGGCAAGCAGGTCCTGGGCTGCCAGAGGTCCCTGCTGACTCAACCATTCTAAGGTTCTGCAAAGCTGGAGTGGGAGCTGCAGTGAGAGCAACTGTTTGTTGAATTTCTGGCTCTTCTTTTTTCGTTCCCTTGCTCCCACTCTTTACCATGGTAAAATATAACTTCCTCACCAGCTGGACTTCGGGTGTGAAAATGATCTCACTTCCACATAAGAAGTAGTGTGATTATTGGCATATTTTTAATATTAATCTGAGGCCTGGAGAGGCTACCTATAGCAGAGGCTGGACAGAGTTAAAGGAATAAAGTAGATATTTATTAAAAGGCCTTCAGAGGTGCACTTTGGGCAGTACAAGAGCCTGGCTGTGGCTCCACACAAGATGAACCCTGGGTCACGAGTTTTCACACTTTTATAAGTTCTGCTTCATTTCCATATTGGGGTTAATTGTCCAATTCCAGCTCCAGGTTATGAAGTCCCATCCTCCCAGATTGCTCTCCTCAATTCGCTGTTTGCACTTTTTGGGCCTGAAGCTGCAGTGGTGTCCTTGATTCTGGGGCTGTAAAAGGATTGCCTTGTCTGACTAAACTGTGAGGAGAACTTGCAAACACTTTATATGAAGTTCAGTGTCTAGAATCTGGCAGTACAGAATCTGGAAAATATGAAAGCTACAAACTTAAGGTGTCAAATCAACAACAGTTTATTATAGTTACGAGAATTTTGAAAGAATTTGATGGAACCTAAATCTTTACCTAGTAAAAGAAGGAGCCACATTCTGAAATCCATTATAATCTATTTTTCTTCCTTCTCCTCTCCTTTTTCATAATAACTGAGTGGCTTACACATTCCTGAGCCAAGAAATCTGGCTAAAAGATACACTTACATATATTTACAAGAATTCAAGTTTATATCAGACATGTCAGTTGATGTGCCTTATAAAAGATAAGGAACACAATTATATTTTGTCATCATTAGGGATCTTCCTTAGATTAATCTGACCACTATATATATCTGGTATGAACAAAAATTTCTGCCAATATCTGACCTTAGTTTGAGTTCTGGGCTTTAGATGGATTACTAGAATTTTAAAATGACCCTTCATATGGCTTGAGCCCCTTTGGTGGGTTATTTCTATCATCTTTTCCTGCCTAGAAGAATTTGTAGCCCTCATCTGTGTTTAGAAGTAAATCAGTAAACAACTGACTTCTCAATTAGACCTGCACAGGGGATTAGAAAATTCCAGATTGGGAATTGAGAAATTCATGGCTAGAAAAAATCTGATTGTGAAAGCTAAAGAGCACGGGAAGGGACCCTGGTGCAGGCAGGTGGAGAGAACAGGGGAGATGTGGGTTAGCCCTGGAGTGCTCCTGTGGTGACTCAGAGCAGCAGCTGGATAAAGGGAAAACACTAAAAACAAGGAAGGATCACAGAAGAAAAAAGAGTATAAGGAGCAGGGGAGAGACACTGTAGGTACAGAACAGAGGAGGCAAAGCAAGAGCTGGAGTCTGGCAGATAAAAAGTCTTCAAAGTCAGGGATGTTTTCTGGGTCTGCTCCCTCCTTGCTCTTCTGGGAGTTTAACCAAAAAAGGTTTTCCTTCTGTGCATCCTGGATACCTCAAATTTAAGGCAAAGAGCTTCAAGAACAAGAGAAAGAAATCTTCTGTTGCCTTGAGCTTCAGCCATCTCTTTCTGAGCCTTTAAGTGTTGATACAGCATGGGATGCTTTTTTTTCCCCTGGTTGCTGCAGCTCTTGGAAATTCCTGCCTAAATTCAGCCTTGGAGATGGTTCTGGGAGTTCCTGCAGCGAGAAAGGGTAAAAAAGGGACTGATTTCTTGGAATGGTTTGCTTCAAGATGTACATGTGGGATATACATCTATCTCTTGGTGATCTTTCCTTTCTTCCCAGATATGTCTTCCTGCTTTTGGGCTCTGTACGTGCAGTGTCCTTGGCAGCAGGAGAAGAAGGGCTGAGGAGTTGATTCCTACGGATATAGCTGGGTAAAAAAAAAAAACAAAATCTGATTTTTATATTCCAAGACACAAATACATTTAGGTTTCAAGTATATACAGATGTCATACATACATACATATATATGTATGGCATACCCTGGGAGGTATTGCCTGCTGGGAGAATGACTGAAACCCCTGAAGGAAGATGCTTAGCTGAGAATGACTAAAAAATGTCCTTATAGCCTTGGGTCCATCTTTTCAGGTGGGATAACCAACATAAATTCTTGTCCTGATTTTTGTTTAATATGTGAAGCTGGAGTTAACCCCAAACTTAGCATTTTCAGCCTGATACTTTGGCTGTGCTGAAGGCTGGGGATGTTCCTGTGGGCAAAGCCAGGCTCTAGTCCCTCACTGGCCTAACCAGTCCTGTTTTAGTGGCCATTTGGGTGCCATGGGGGCAGGTTTTGTGGTGCTGGTTAGGCAATTCTGCAGACTGGCATTAATATGACCCTTCAAATAAAACCCCAAACCCACAGGAACCCAGAATTCAACATAAAACACAGCTCTTTAAGTCTAAAATGTTAAAATGCCTAATCAGTGCCAATCTCCCAAGTTTTCTTCTCCCTGAAATAACATCCAGCTCATGTTAACATTAACCCAGTAATAAAATTAAATTTTGAGAGGGGAAAATTCAAACTGCAGAGCTCTCTATTTTGATTACTATACACAGGGGGGTGATTTGAAACATCCACTTGAGAAGCTAATGGAAGACAGACAGCTTGTTTTGTGTTCCTGACTTGGCTTAGCACTTGGGGTTTAACATCAGGCACTGGCAGATCGTCTGGAAGAGTCGGCATTTGCACAAAGCACAGTAGTCACAGCAGGAATTCAAGTGGGGCTTGCAGGTTCTGAAGGTTGGCACACAGTTAGCAGCAGGTGGGGGCCTTGGCTTTGGAGATATCTTGCGTTTCGCATTTTTCTGGAAGATAAAGACACGAGAATTCATGGACAGGTGAAATGAGGGTGGTGAACGGCGGGAGGTTCTGTGGGAACGAGCTGTGGCAGTGGGAGCTGTGCAGTGCAGAGGCGTGGTGGGGCTGGGAAATGGGAAAGGGTGGCTTGAGAGCCTTCTGAGCAAAATGACAAACCTCATTTTGACTGTGACCGGATGGCTTTGGAAAGGGTCTGGAGGGAAGGGTGTGGCAGCAGCGAAGAAAGGGGTGCAAAAATGTACTCAGATGGTGAAGTTATCAGTAAAACAAATTAAGGTGTTCTGTTTGGATCTCCCAGCTTTTCAGATGAGTGAAAACTCCTTGAGAGTCTCTTGATTGCTGAGCTGTGACTCGGATAGGGCAGGGGGGTGACTTGGCAGAGCTCCACCTGAGCCTGGTGATCCTCCACCCATGGGAATCCTCACCTGCACCCACAGTTCAGGGGGTGGAACTCTCATCTCCCCCAGGGGTGCAGCTTCTCTGCCGGGGCCTTGGAAAGGGGGATAATTTTGGGTTGCTCAGCATGTGCCTGGGAGCTGGGAGGGATCTCTGGAGCCCAGTGGCTGCAAGCACCCTGTGCCCTTCTGAAACTCGGAGTTACGGAATTGTTGGGATAGGAAGGGATTTGAAAGCCCATCTCATCCTACCCCCTGCCAAGGGCAGGAGCATCTTCTGCTGTCCCAGGCTGCTGCAAGCCCCGTCCAAGCTGGCCTTGGACACTGCCAGGGATTCGGAGCAGCCACAGCTTCTAATTTTCTTTCCACCATTATTGTTTCCAATCTATTATTTGGAGCTTTAAACTGTATGTAAATTATTTAAATCAGAGAATGACAGTAAAAGCCTTGCAAATGAATGCACCCAGGGAAACTCTAGAAGTAATAAACTTCTGGGCCAACGTTTCTGAACAATCACCTACCTTGGAAGATTTCTTGCTCTCTGCCTCTTTCCTGCTGACTTTCTGGGATTTTCTAGTTAAATCTTCAACGAGAATAGCACAGAAAAATGTGGAATCAGTTTTACAGAATGTTCTTTCCATGAGATAATCCTATTTTTGTGTGAGAGGAGGCAGATAACCTGCATTGCCACATAATTGCTGCATGTTGTGCAGTGATGTTCATCTCAATTCAGAGTGTCTGAACTCTGCCACTGCTGCTTGTGCAAAGCAGAAAAGCAACTGATATTTGGAAGTCAGAAGGGATTTTTTACACATTGTTTGGTAGATGCAAACAATTAATTATTTCAGAGAAATAAAATTAAAGGTCTCTGTGAAAAAGATCAGGGTGCTCATGCACAGAAGTCACATGAACAAAACCAGGAAAAATCTTTAGAATTCCATATTTTCTTCTGTTAAAAGCTGCATAATTTTGGAAGGAGTTAACAAGTGTATGCTGCTTTCCACAAGCAAAAGCTCTGTTGATTTGGCATAAACTCTGCATCTGTGATGCCACCTTTCATGCTGCAGTTCTTTGTTGCTGCTCCCCCCACAGCCTCATCTTACATAATCCTACTTGCTAAGGCATTTCATACACGTGCCTGTAACTTTGCCCTCTCTATATATTTGTCACCATATCTAATTTCAGATATTTATCACTGTGTAAATTCCATGACTGGTGCTTGTTTTGGGCTCTAACACAGCAAGGCTGTTGGAGTGTGAGACACTTCCCAGCTCATCAAGTTATTGTGGCATTTTTGATACTTTTATTCTGGGTGTGTGAGTTTTGTAATAAGAACTACCTGTACGTAATGGAGGTTTGAGATAAAAAACATCCATATCCCCACTGGTGAATGGTCCCTCCTTATCTACTCCAGGATCCTCTATCAAGATGTTTTAAAATATTTACTAGTTGCTAGGATGTGCAGGGTTGCAGAATGAAGAATAACCATTTTGAGGTGGTTTGGAAGGTTTCATTTATTTATCTTGTACTATTATAAGTTAAGGTTATGCATCTCTAAGTAGCAGTGGGGAGAAATGTGTCACAGCTCAGCTCAGCCCCTCTGCCATGTCTAAAGCATGAGCTCTGAGCTTCTGTGAGAAGATGGAGAAATCAGCTGAAGGGATTGGATTTTGTATCTCTGATTTTAATTGAGATAAAAAAGTTATTGGAATTGTGAGAGTGAAGGCATCAAGGATCCCAAGGACCATGAAATGGTACAGCTTGGGAGGCTGCAGAACAGCACAAGCTTTGCTAAACTCTCAATTAAACAACACTGAGTTGACCCAGGATTCAGAGTTTCAGATTTCTTTGGAAATGCATTTGTGGGGAAACTTAAACATATGTTGTCCTGAGCAAGAGCATGGAGAAAATACAGGAAACAAGGTTAAGAACCAGAGTGCTTTAAACTAAAACCCTAAAAACCTGCGGAAAGGAGCTAAACAAGAGAAGATTAGGGTTTTTTAAATTATTAACATTTTGACACAGTTATGAATGTTCTGTAGCTGATTATCTCCAAACACCTGTGAGTTTCCTGAGAGAAGAAGCTGGTATAAATTACATGAAAAGAGTCAAGACAGACATGAGGAAAGAATTTTGTGAAGAAAAAAGTTAAGCATTACCCTAAAGAGACTCCTCCCAAACAGGACAGATGGCCATCTGCCAGAAACTGTAGGGATAGAGTTGGTCCTGTCTTGGATAGATAAATAAATGACCCCTGGGTCTCCCTTGCAGTGCTCTTCTCTTCCCCTGTTTAAAGGCCAGGTAAACTGAGGCTATATTAATACCTGTTAATATTGTTGATTTTTCTACCTCAAGAGCAGACCCTTAAAACTCTCTCATTAGGTTCCTTTTTTCTCATAGGCATAGGATTTCCAAAGCAAGGTTATTTCCCATATTAGCACAAAACCTCTTCAAAACAAAAAGGCTTATAGTGTGATAGGAACTAAATGAATGAAGACTGTAAAACTAATTTTTTTTCCCCTGCTAAACTGAGGCTTACCACATTGTCATTCTTGGGGACTGCAGCCACCCCAGTTCTGCATCCTATGAAGCCAAGCAAAGTTACCCAAATAATCCAGAATAATCAACAGCAGTGTTTCCTGCAAATGTTAATTTGGCACCGAGGGCAGTTTTACTCACCTACTATGGAGATGGGAGGAAGATCTGAGAGGTCCATTTTGCTCCTCCTGGACAGGTTGCATTCTGTCTTCTCCTCAATGACCAAGTGGGAATCAGCAGCTCTGAACAGGCTGTAGCAGAGCAGGAGGCTGAGGAAAAGGTTCTTTCTTGCCATCGTGGGGAGGAAAAATTCCATTGTCATGAAAACTAAAGTTGGTCAAAACCTGTAGAAGTGATGCAGGGATATGAATCTCAGCAATGGTTTTCTGTCACATTGTTCTGCTTCAGCAACAAATCTCTGACAATTATTTTATTGCCACCACCTTGCCTCTGGAATACCTAAGATTGTAGCTGAAAGACTGGAAAAATGCGATCTCAAATACGATTCCCCAAGATGGTCTTTTTTCCTGATTCTTTTCTCAAAAGTTTTATTTCCCATAAGATGTGAGGGTCCTCCCAACTGAGTTTTATAATGGTTATTATATGGCCAGGGGCAGAAACTCAAGCACATAATCAAATTTTTCCCAGAAAACCTTGTTGACAAATTTGTGCAAGAAAACACAGAAAAAGAATGACAATTTTATCTCCCCCCTATACATTGTGTTTCCCGTTAATCCTTTGGTCTTAAAAAAAAAAAATGAAGTAATATCTTGTTTTATTACACCTCCAAGTGGCTGCTCTAATCCCGTATAAATCACAGCCATAACTCATGCGAGTTATAAAAGGCCAGGGCTTGAAGTGTTTATGTGCCTTGGGATTATACACTGAATAACTTCCAAGATGTGGCAAAGTCTGGGATTTGGGGATACTTATGGAAGCACTTGCACCTGAGATGACAGTCCCTGCAGGGTACACAGTGTCACCAGCCTGGGCTCCTTTTCTTGTACTTTCTTGTATTGCAAAGCTGTTTTTTATTTCCATGTGCATCAGTTTTCTGCAGTGTCAGGGTTATGGGAGCCTCGTTCTCCCAGAGGCACTGCTGCTCTCCAGATTTATGGGTGGCTTTGTGTCAGTGAAAAGCTACTGGATGCAGTAAAACCAGTGAGTGACACCAAATGTTTTGGGGCATTCATCTGGTTGTAATGACTTCGTTACTGGGGAGTTAAAAGGTGCAGAGTTTTTGCATTGGGAGGGCTTCAATCTGCTACTACAACAAGTCTGTTCTACACCTGCTTTTACAGCCTCACCGACCCACTCTTCCCTGGGAGGTGGTCAATATTATGCTTCTAATTCCAAGTGCTTGGGATCAGTTCTGGAATTGTCTGTTCTGCAGGCCGTGCTCATATAACAAATCACTGCTGGGGGCATGGAGGCTGCTTCCCTGGGTGGCTGTGGCTGCACCATGAGCTCCCTCACCTCTGCTCTGGAGCCAGGCTGGGAGCTGGGGGCGTTCAGCCAAGGCTCCAGGGAGACATGAGAGCCTCTTCACCCCTTATGAAAAAGAGGGAGAGCAACTTTTTATCCAGAGAGTGATGGGACAAGGCCGACTGGTTTTAAAGGAAAAGAGAGATATTTAGATTGGAGACAAAAGTTCTTCACTCAGAGGGTGGGCAGGCCCTGGCACAGGGTGCCCAGAGCAGCTGTGGCTGCCCCTGGATCCCTGGCAGTCCAAGACCAGGCTGGATGGGGCTGGGAGCAGCCTGGGACAGTGGAGGTGTCCCTGCCCGTGTGGAACTGGATGGGCTTTAAGGTCCCTCGCAACCCAAACCATTCTGACAGTGTGTAATTCACTCCTGGATTTGTCCGCGATCCATTGGGATTTGCAGGGATGCAGGTGCTGGATTCTTTGTGGTTTACAAATCCGCATGAGCTGCAACTGAAGGAGATGTCTCTGAGCCTGGAGTTCTGCCGGGGAGGATTCGCCTCTGGGGAGGCAGCGCTGCTGTGTCTGCACTTGGAGTGATCCAAAGCAGCTGTGAAACTTCAGACCCTGGCTGGACCAGAGTCATGGCAGTGGGCAGGAGTCTCCTTTGAAGGAGTTCATTCAAATTTTGTCATATCAGATGTGAAGAGCTTTTGCTTTGATCCTGAATCACCTCCGGGAAGAGAAAGTGCATCTCGTTTAGAAGACTCTAAAAATTCCAGGAACCAAAAGGAACAAGTCCTGCCATGAGAATTTTTTTGTTGTCAGGGTAAAATAGTGGGCTTAAAGTTTCAGCTACTGCAGTCTAGTAAAGTAACAAGGTGACTTGGCTTCTGAGTTAATTCTTTACCTACTCTGATCTTGCAAACTCTTGCACAGAATCTCAGCCTTCACCTGTGGCAACTGCCCGTTTAGAATGGAGTATGTGAAAATATTTGCTAGGTTAAGATCCTACCCTCATCATTTTCTTATCATCAGAAGAGTTGCCCTTTGATTTCCTTTTCCCCATCTCCTTTCATGTCCAAGATGTCCAAACCTCACTGAGATTTCTTGATGCTTCCTAAAGACTGTTCTAATACATACCTACTATTTATGTGCAAATAACCATTAGGTCATAACCATTCGGGTCACAATTGGAACTTCTTTTCATCTAACTGATTTTACCAACCTGAGTACCCCTGGGGATGTTCATATTCCAGGTAGCTGTTTATACAGTTCATACAAGAACTAAATAATGACTTGTTATGATAAGCCAAATAATATATGATTTGTTTTGATAAGCCCAAAAGCTTGTCTATGTTTTCCAGATATACAGTCGGTCAAATATAATGTATTGCCTAAAAAAATCTTAGCCTGATAAACATTAAAGTTTCCTAATTTTTCAGATCTAGGCTTAAAGAGAAAGAAGAATTTTTTTTTACAGTGAGGGTGATAAAACACTGGCCCAGTTTTATCCAGGAATGTGGTCATGCAGAATGTGGTCATCCCAGAAAACATTTAAGGTCAGGTTGGAGCATCTTTGAGCAACCTGATTTAGATGATGCCCCTGCTCAGGGGAGTTGAACTAAATTACCTTTAAGGGTCACCCAACTTATTCCACGATTCCATGACACAGGGCTTGTGTGTGGCAGGTGGATGGAGACATTTGGGCTCTAATTCTTTCCTTGCCCTGAGCTGGAGTGAGCACGCTGTGAGCTGGAAGCTGGTTTGCTTTGTACATAGTGGTGTTCACGCTGCAGATTTTGGTTTTCAAAGCAACTTTTCAGCCTCGTTGCAGGGTATGCTCTGTAAGATAGCTGTGGTGTTGAGGTCAGTGTGTGCTGCCCACCTGGAATGGTGGCTGGCACACAGCTGTCTGATGGACACCATGCTGGCCTGCTCCCTAGGTACCGTTTAAACAAGCTTCCACCCCAAAATGTTGTTTCTGTTGTATTTCCTTTGCCTTTATTTCAGCAATATTGCCAATGGATGTGATTTTGTCTGAGCAAACAGTAACATTTTACAGCTGGCATCTGGTCATTTCAAACAGTGACACCCGAACGGTCGCTGGGGTGGAAATGCAAACCTGGCTTGGTTTGAACCCTGGTGCACGTGGGGGATTTTAGTCACAAGCACTTGGGTGGTAGGGATTTTACAGCCCTGGGGTGAGTGTTTGAACCTGGAAACTGCACATATGTGGGGAATATGCATTTGGTCTGCAAAATGCTATCCGTTGGCTGGAAAAGCAATCCCTGGAGCAGCAGAGTCTGCGAGCTGCGAGCGGCTGAGTTCACGGAGGGATGAAGGGGGAGGAAAGTGGAATCAGGAGTGAAGTGAAAAGGGTTCATGATCCCAAACCTGCCAGAGCTCGAGGAGTGTTCGTACAATGCTCTCAGGCACAGGGTGGGATTGTTGGGGTGTCTGTGCAGGGCCAGAAGTTGGACTTGATGTCCCTTGTGGTTCCTTCCAACCTCAGGGTATTCCACGATTCTATAATTAATCTTGGGTTCCCTCTTTTGCATCGTATTGCAAAACCCTTCCCTAAGTTTGTTTTCTTTTTCTGACATTATGGAGAGGTTTACTTTTCCACATTGCTCATTATTTTCCTTCTGGGACTCATCAAAGGCTGATTAAAGCAATCAAATGATTTTCCTTACCTCTAACTATCTTCACATCTGCTTCTCTCTGAGCACTTAAATTTAAAAGTTTATTTTCCTTTTGAGCCCCTAACAATTTAGAAATAAATAGCTTTAATACGGAAATCTTGAGAGGAGGGTTCTGATCTACCAAATGTTGCTAAAATGTTTCAACACATGATTTTTAGATTTTTGGTTCTGGAGACTTACTCCTGCTTAGCAATGAAATTTAAGCAGTGAAATTTAGCTGCAGTTTAGCAAATTATGTAAGGAAATCGTTACCATGGTGCAGCAGTCTTGACTGTCCAGGGAATGACAGAATTTTATTTAAAAGCAAAACAAAGGCAGGCATTTGCAAGTTTGTTGACTGTCGTCAGAGATCACAGTACCATTTTCTGTGCCATTGCCACTCTGCTGTGGATTATTATATTCCATACGTAAATTAAACATTTTAATTTTTACCCCAATTATTGTCTTCCACAACTGTTTTTCCTGAAGGTAAATTTGGAAAATGACAGATGATGAGAAACAATATTTTTCTCTTTTTAGTCAATTTTTTTGTGGTGCCATATAAAAGGCCTAACAGAAATTTGGTTTGCTTGGAAACACCCTGGTATATTCAACACTTTTGAGGAGAACTCATTTCTTGTCACAGATTTCTCTGTTCAGAGATTTATCTTCATCCACAACAGAAGAGTGAAGAGTGTGAAGCATTAATGCACAAAGTCTGCTATGAACACTGGAAGGGATAAATTGAAATTTTCTGACAACTTCAGATTGACTCACAAATTAATCAGCACCTTTATAAAGAGCTGAAAACAGCTGCTTCAGATGTTAAAGTAGGTGAACAAAGACCTATAAAATACAGAAAACCACTTCACAGCACTCAGTAAATCTTCACCTGCTGAGCTTCTGCTTTGAAAAGGATCCTGGAGCCACTAAGGCTGGGAAAGAACTCCAAGTTCACCAAGTCCAGCCTTTGAACAAACACCACCATGCTCACTAAACCATAGGAGAGGACAGAAAAAAAAGGAATGCAAGAAAAAAAACCCAAGAATTAGTGGCTGCCTTGAAAAGTGTTGAGATTTTTAGAGGGTGAGAGACTGAAACATTTGGGAAATGAAACATGGAAGTTACTGGGATCACTGGGGATCTCCTGAGGGAATTCCATGGTCACCTATAACTGTCCTATCCAGCCTGCAGAGCAATCCCACCTCAATCATTGGGTTCAGCAAAGAAATAGCAGTAAAAAGGGAAATGGTGTTAAGGAGCACGTGGAGGGAAAGGAATGGATCCCCCTGAGACAAATGGAATCACTGGTGCCGCAGGCACAGCTCTGCTGACCCAACCACAGGGCTTCCCCTGCCTTACAAGTTTCCTAACAACACCTTAGGAACGACTGCACAGAATGCACAGAAAAGACAGGTGCTTTTTCAGGGCTGTAAAATGTGAAAACACATGAGGGAAGCCAAAGAAATAGCTGCTACTCCTCCTTAAACCTCAAAGTAATTTTAATTGAAATTGATGCAAATGGTGCAATTGAAATTGATTGAAATTGTGCCCCCCACAGAACAACCAGGTGTCTCTGTTTGGATTCTGACCTAGATCTCACAGAATTTCAGTTGTTTTACTCACTGCTGGGGGACTGGGCTGATAATCTCAGTGCCCCTTTTGGCGTGGGCCTGCTGTACACCTCTGAGAGAATAAGTGACAGGGCCAGACCTTGCAGAGAGTTTTTGGTGTTTGGGTGGGCATCTGAACTCCTCAATCCCCTCCCCATGTTCTCCCATGCCCCCCAGACAACACTTTGCTATCCCCACCCAGTTCATCTGCCTTTGTTTTTCACACTATTAAAATAAGATTAAAATCATTTGAGTGAGACTTTAATGTGGAAATGTGACTCTGCAGATTGGAAATATACTCAACACATGCTCAATTCCAGCTGGGTTAAGGTGGGGCCTATCCTTCATGTGTTGAAGGGGATCCTTGGAAGCACGAGAAGGGAAAAACCAGCATGTTTCTGTTCCTCTGTCATGTTCTAGTTCTTAGACCATTTGGGAATTAAATTTTCATGCTCTTCAAACCCAATTTCAAGAGGCAAATTCTTGAGCAATATCCAAAAGAACAAAAATGAAAGGAATTTTAAATTTTGCAGGCACACGGATGTCACATCCCTGGGAGTGTCCAAGGCCAGGCTGGATGGGGCTTGGAACAACCTGGTCTAGCGGGAGGTGTCCCTGCCCTCACCAGGGGCTGGATCATCTCTAAGGTCCCTTCCAACCCAAATCACTCTGTGATTCCATGCTTTTATGATTTTCCACCAGGGAATATGTTTTCCTCAGCGTTTGGATCTATTCACGTTTTACTCAAGTTCCGCTTGGCAGCTGTGCCGCCCTTGATGTCGCTGGAGGAGGAGCCAAGCAGGTGTTCTTATACAGCTGCCCACAGACTGAGATGAACGCTCCCTCTGCTCACAAAGCCCAGTTTCCAAACGTTTTCTAATCCTTTCACCTTCAGTGACTTTGCCAGGAGAGGATGAGGCTGTTTCCCAGTAAGGGAGGTCTCTGTGTGCACATCCATCCCTTCCACTTGACCTTCAGTGCAGGTTCAGTATCCCCAGCTCTTCCCTTTGGGACATATCCCATGTATCCCCGTCTGCTACTGATCAGAACAGGAAACCCTCAATGTACTCCCAGTTTTCCTCTTCTCTGCAGCACAGCAAGATGCAGGATAATAAATACCACTACATTGCCTGGAGAGAAATGCTGCGACCGCTGCCAGTGCTTGCATGGACATCTCTCTGCAGGGTCTGTGCTTCATTAGTTCAGATCACTGGGGTTATAATAACCCCAGCTCTGCCCAGCTCAGCTGTTCTGGAAGCCATGAGCAGTACAATGCTTATCCCACTGGGTTTTGACATTGAATCAGGAATTCAGATTAGCCTTCACACGTAACAACAGTAGTCATTGCACAAATGCATTTACATAAACTGCAAGAGATGTTGCGTTTGTTCTGAACATGATTCCTTATTTTTCAGTCAATGATTATTGATTCTGCCCCTGCTCCCCCCCAGTATCTGTTTTTTGTTAAGAGCCAGGATAAATATCACGATTGGATTGTCCAGTTTGTGTACTTAATTCTGGGCATCTTTTTTTTCTAACTTCCCTTTTCTGATTTGCTCAGTAAAAATTGCCCATGGTTGTAGAAAGCAGGCTCCAAGAATGTTCTGGGAGTCTCACACTTCATTCATTATTTTATGTCCTATCTTTGCATTTTGGCTCATTTTTTAAAAATGCAAAGCACTGAGTGGTGGTGCTTGGCTCTAAATATAAACTCGGCGTGCTTAAAACTGATCCACGTGCTGTCTATGGAGACAGCCATGTCTGTACCTGATGATCGAATTTTTTCAGCCCAATTAAAAATTTTGAAATTTGAAATTAAACTTTCAAACAAAATTATGTCCAAGTCTTCTTTCTTTTAAAGGTAACCATTAAGGCTATTTTTTCTCTATTACCTCTACTTAAAGCTACCAGCTAATGTTCTCCTGCAGCCCACATAATCTCCCTCAGGCTCCCCAGGAATGACCCTGGAGGCAGAGCTGCAAGTGACCCTTGGTTTTGACACCCCTTGCAGGCAGGGATTTAATCCATGTGCTCAGATGCTGGCAGATAGGGACATTCCTGCTGCCTCTGCAGGACCCTCACTGGGAGCATGGTGGGATGGCAGGACACCAAACTCCTCCCTGCAGTGACCAGGAGGCTGAAATAATTGTTTCCCTTTCGATAAAATGTGTTTAAACTCTTATTTGTCTGTATAAAATGGTGTCATTTCACTTGCTTTTAAACAGAAAAAAGGACATTAATTTCTAGGATTGGAATTTCTCTGGGATCCTAGTGTGTTACATGCAGATTTCTGCTCCTTTTCACCTTTGAACTGAAAAAAACCCCTGTAGCATACTATTGACCAAAGTCAAACTGGTAAGTGGCACTGGAGGCTTTCTCTCAGCTCATTCCTTTGGTTCTTTCTTCCAAACTCTATCTGGAGTTTTGTGTACTTTTTTGTCATTCCCAAGTACAGGGGCCTGGTCCAAGAGGCACTGCCCCACAATGAGTTCACTAAAATGAATTGTGTTTCTTGTACAGAGAAGTGCACCAGAGAGACTTCTGTAGTGTTTCTTTGCAATATGCTGTTTCTGGGTGTCCAGTTTTTTTACCTTCAACATTTTTTTAACTTACTGAACTCAATCTACCCTTCTTGCTCTTTTTATTTCAAATTTCTAGTTCTACTTTCAATTTTCTTTCATTTTCAGCCATTCACTGTGCCTTGTTACTTTTTGACTGAATTCCCTTCAGGCAATTTTCTCTTGCCTGGCATGTATTCAGTTCTTTTTCCTCTGTATACTTTTATTACTTCCCTACCTTTGTCCTTAGCATCTTCAGCTGGGTAATCCTGAGGAATGAAGCAATGAATGGCACATTTGCCATCCATTTCTGAAGGTAATGACTTCTGGATTTCAAATTATAGAACTGGTTGTATTGTTCACAGCATGACCAAGAGTGAGAATATGATGCAGCTGTATATAAAAACGTGACTGAACTCTAGGGTATGTCTAGAGAAGTATTTTATAGCTGAAATATGAGTTTTGAAACATGAAATATGAATATTTTCTGCACACCCTGGTTTTCATTTAGAGAATCAAGTCCAATTTTGGTCACCCATGTGGAGCAAAAATGTGTATAAGTCAGAATGAATGTCAGCAAAGAATAATAATTGCTTGAGATAAAAGGTGATCCAGCAATGCCTCCAGTGGTCCTGTGCTTTACACCAAATTTCCTTATACTCTACTGGCAAAAGCCCCTTTTTTTGCATCAATCCTTCCTATGATCTGCAAATCTTTGGGGCTCCTTGATGCCTCCTAGTTAGGAAGGTCAGACAATATAAAAAGATTTGCTGTGTGCAGGAATATGCAGTGACAGGCATAATTTGGCTTGCATATATTTTAAACCACTGATTTACAGATGCTGTATATATTTTTATGCACATAAATACAAATGCAACCATTTTTAATTTTGTGTGTGTGTGTATGTGAGTGAGAGGACAGCTCAGTACAGACTCTTTCAAACCACCCTGTGTGTATTTTTCTCTCCCAGTGACACTGGTTTATCAAGCCCCCTGTAATTATGTCAGACTGTCTAGACCAAAAATACACTTGAGCTTGGATAGGCTGGAAATGAAGCTCTTTCTCTTTGGAGGATCTTCAGCTGAGTTCTCTGTGCCATCATAGCTCAAATTCCAGGTGAGAAAGGTGGGAATCACACTTTATGGCAGCGAGGAGCCAAGACTCACTAGCTTTGAGAGACAGCTGTGCTAAGACCGAAGAGTCCCCTTAGAAGAAGAAAAACTTGTCCATCACAGCCTCTACAACTCAGGATAAATGACTCTGCTTGTTCTCCTCTCTCCTACTGCCCATTTGGAACCATCCCAGCTCAGATGCTCTGTTCTTTGTTCTGGATGGACAGAACAACAAGCAGAGGTTTGAATTACAGAGAAAAGGTTGAGCGGAGATGTTAGGGAAACCTTTCCCATGTGCAGGGTGGGAAGCACCGCAATCCTTGCCTGGAGATAATTATTTCGTCTCCAAAGTCAGGAAGATTTAGGAATGAATTTGGATGTCTGTCAAGTCAGTCTGCTCTGACAATTTTCATAGTCAAAACTAACAGAGATTCAAAAAGAGGCCCCAAACCAGACAAAACTGCACCCTGCCAGGAACCAGCCGGGCTGATGGTGCATAGGTAAAGCACCACCAGGGGCTGGATTCTTGTCCCACTTCCCATACAAGTGTCAGATGCCACAGTTGAGGATGGAATGAACCTTAAAACCAGAAATAGATTAATAACAGAAATACTTAGAACTAAGGCAGTAACTCTGATGCAAGCTGTGTTCTACCCAGGTGGAAAAGGCCCAGGGAATCAAGAATTCCAAAGCCTGTTTGCAGGGATGGGGATGAATGATGTGGCTCTTGTAAATGGTTTCAGGGATGTGGCCTGTACCAGAGCTGTTATGCTCATCCCTGTGTTTGCAATGGATTTAGAAGTGACTACTGAACCCATCATTTAGAGGAACCTTGAGAAAGTAGCCTGAAACCCCCAGAACGGGACTGGACAAAGTGCTGCTAAATACCTAGGAGGAGGAAAAGCTGTAATGAAGCTGCAGCTGGCAAAAGCAAACAAAACCATTGGCATCACATGGTCTGATTTCTTCCAGAACAGGCTGGAGACCCTGCCTAGATTTCAGTATTTCAGGCTTAACTGAACCAAGTGATAACATCTCTAGTAATTAATCACTCTAAATTGGTCTTATTTAAATTTCAAGGAACTGAATCTTTCTAAACCTTCTTCATTGCGGAAAATGCATTTACTTTCTTTTTCCCCTCCTGAGAGGTGATTGGATTGGAACTAACTTTCTAATAATCTCCCAGCTCAGGTGAACAGGTGGAGCCTGTAGAATTGCTAAATATAAATGACTTCTCTTTCAGTGCTTTGGTTTTCCACGTGGCTCTCCTGTTCAGATTGCTAAATTTTCATTGCAAGCAGCAGCAGTGACCTTGACTGTGCCAAATAATCTGCTTTCTCCACTCTATCATATTTAATCAAGTCATCTACTTTTCCACTCCAAAATTTTGCCAGGATTTGAGTCAGGCCAATGCCCATGCAAAGGTTTAATTATCCACAGGGCCATCAAGTCAGTGATAATTACCTGGCTATTCCCTGTCTTACTGAAAATGAGCTTGTCACTCAGGTTCACCAGTTTAACAATTAGCACCTCATCCGAGATGGCCCTTCAAGGTGCAGCTTGGAATTGAAGCTGTCTGAAGAATATATTTTTGTTTCCTGTTTTAAAGTAATTCTAATGCTCTGTTTTAACGCTACCAACATTTTAAAATGTTTTGTCTATTTAAAATGACATGTGTTCCTGGTCCCAGGGTTGTTTGGAACTGAGGGATAGGACTCTGATTGTTTGAAAATGTTTGAAAACTCATGTTTCCATACTGAGATTTACGGGATTTTTTCATTAAACATTCTTTAAGTGTTCTCACCTGTTCCTCATTTTCTGCATGTTTGAGTCTTTATAGCTAATTAGGAGTAAAACTAAAATATTATGATTTCCAGCTTTATGGAACTGTCTCTAGAAGGATGAGCACGTAAGAAGGGAAACCAGGGAAGTACCTTTGGTTTTATATGAAAGAGGAAGCTGTCAAGTTATTGCTGCTCCATTTTCACTTTCTAAAGAAACTCCTATTTTAAATACTTATTCCTTTGCTATCTTGTAAGAGCTTGCCTTGTCTTGCAAGGCATTACTTTTTTGACAAGTCCTTCTCCTCCCTTCCAATTTACCACTAGATACAGGCTTTACAGATGTGGATAGGGGAGATTTCCTGTTGGTATTCCCTTTAAAGCTTCAGGTGTTTTGGGGTTTGTTCTGTTTGTATATTCATAAACAAATCAGCTTTTATGTTACAATCGAGATATCTAAGATGTGAAGTTTTTGGGTTTTTTTGGTTTGTTTAATAGAATATTTGAGCTATGATTGGTAGAGGCTGATGATGGATTTACCTCTGAAATCCTTTGGGCAACAACAATCCTTCTGGCCATGGGTTAATGTAGTAACTAAAAACAATGGTCAGTTTCTATCTGGTGGTAAAAACAAAAATTAATTTCCTGTCTGGCTTTTCCTGCTCGTTGGTTTTAAACAACTTGCTTGCCCGTGAGAGGACAGAGCTGGGAGATCTGCCGAGGTCCATGTGATACCTATTTGCTGGGGGTGGGAAGCAGCGTGAGGAACAGGAGCTGCGGTGTTGGCAGAGGTTCCCACTGTGCAGTACATGCACGGGAGATGCGGTGCAGCTGTGCTGCTCCTGGTGATCGATCCAGGATGTTGCATCCCGGACTTGCTGGGGCCCTGGATGTTTCTTCCCCACTCCAGTTGATGGGACTGGCTGTGATATGGGGTCAGGATGGTGGGGCAGAGGTGGGAGGTGCCCCCCAGGGGCTCCCTGCTTCCATTGGATGCCATGGACAAGGGAGGAATTCCTGCTTGGCAAATGGCGAGCACACCCGCTGAAGGGAAACCTGAAGGGGGTACGACTATGGGATTAAATTTAAAAGTCTTTAATTTGTGTTCCATGTATAATGGTGTTTCTAAATACCCTATTCTTTTTCCTGCCTGTGCCCTTGACATCCTCAATGAGAGGGTCTGGCTCAAATTATTCTTGGTTTGTAAACACAATTTCTTCTTGAGGACATCACTTGCATATTGGTGACACGTGTTGGCCTGTCCCAGCTGAGAGTGCTGAGTAGCAGGGAGGGGAGAGCTTCCTGGCTGCTGATAGGGAGAAAAGGAGGTTTCTGGACATTCCTTCCACATCCTGGCAAGGTTGAGCTATCCTGAGTGTGACACAGACATTTAAGAACACTTGGAGCCTTTGGATTCACATGGAGTAGCTGCAAACTTTATCTGCAGTACGCATGTGCCCCGGCTGGAAATGAGGAAAAAGAAAATAAGAGTAAGGTTCTTTGCATTGCTCTTGTCTGTGTGTGGAAAATCCTGGGATCAGGGTCGTGTCCCATGTGGAAGGAAGACATTGGAGCAGTTGTGGGTACCTGTGCAAGATCACTGAGCAATCTGGACTGTATCTGCAAAGCGCTGGGAGGCACAGCTTTTCCAAGGAAGGAGGAAATCCATGTGGAGCCCATAAGTGGGAAGTAAGGATGAAGACAAATTCCTGGAAGTGGAATATTATTGGACTAACTGGCCTCAGGAAAGCAACATTCTAAGAACAAAGTAACAATGGACAAACATCCAAAAAAAAAAAAAAAGAAAAAAAGTGTATTTGTGCATTTGGGCTGAGAAGTGATGCTCTGGGAAGCAGGAATGGAGAAGGGTTTGGAATTGATGTGGAAATGAGCTTGCAGTGCAACACTGCTGTCAAAAGTGCAAATGGAGCTCTCAAATGGGAAAACTGGAGCAACTTCAATAGGAGGGGGGGATGTTTGTTTCAGATTGTGTGGCTGCGTCTGGAAGGCACTGCAAGAACACCACTAATTAATTGGAGAACATTGGGATAAACCAAAGAAACTGGGGAGTGTGTCAAAAAGGAGCCTCAAAGCTCAGTTCCTGGAATTCCAAAGGAAAAAAGCAGAGTGTCTCAGTTCCTGAGTCTGCTTGGCAGAATTGGAATGAGAATGGGGTGAAAAATGAGTTTTTGATTAGGATGACAAAACTCCGATGAGGTGAAGCTGCCAGAAGTAGATGCCAGGTCCAAAACATTTCCAGGATTTGGACCATTCTGGTTCAGGAACAACTATACTTTAGAACTTCTGTCTTTGGCTTTTCTACTACAGAAACCTGATTTTAATTTTTTTTTTCCTAAGAAATAGAGCTTCTAAGCAAAATTGCTGGATATTACATCACTCTCTGTGTTATGGGCTAACTAATGATTACAACTTCAGTTTTATTTATGATCTTACCAGTCTCTGAAGCTGTGCCAGGAATGTTCACTTCAACTCTGGAATTTTAGGGACTCATACCATCATGGAGAAAAGGTTTTTCTTTTACACTTTACAGTT
>VWZN01018323.1:66766-88777 GCA_013396955.1 Regulus satrapa
CTCCTCTCCTCTCCTCTCCTCTCCTCTCCTCTTGAAACAAAGATCAGTGGTCTAATTACCCTACCAAAAAAACCTCATCTGTCCTTGCTATCCTCCCTCACCAAAGGGAGAAAAAGGTCTCAGAAACTTGCTGGAATTAATCTGAAAGTGCAAACCTTGTTCAGCGCTTACACGAGAGCTGCAAACTGCGCGGACACGAAACCCAGCAGCAGATTTAGAGACCAAGGCACCGAATTCTTCAAATATTCACAGCTTCCACCTTCTTATGTTCTGTTCTAGAAATGTCTTATCCTTAATGCTATCAGTGTGTTTACAGCTTTTGGAATTCTGTGTAGATCATAAAAATACCTTGTATAAATCTGAACATATATGATGATGTAGTCTGTTAATAAATTTATTAAGAGTTGCTGGTGCAATAACAAAAACGTTTTGGAAGTGGTTTAAAACAATCCAATTCAATATTCAATTAAATCTTTCCTAAATCTTTCCTTAAACAGAAAACTAAACTCTCCACAGTGAAGAAGCTACTTATTCTTCCCCCATAATATAAGGAACTTGAAGCTGGTGTGTGACAAGACTCTGCAAGAAGTAAAAGTATGTTTCATATTAAAAGATGTTTATAAACCTTAGCTGTCCAATTTATAAGGGCAAGCTTATAATTTAAAAAGCAGAAAGAAAATACTGTCTTGCCCATAAAGGAGATCCACAGAAATTAATAATTAAATTTAATCAAAATTTCTCTCCTTTTTCAATATATTCAGTTTATATTTCATGAAAAATGGTAAGTAGTTATAATCTTCAAGTTTCAACCAACTGCTATTTTAAAAGTAATATATCTATTTATGCCTACACATAAGCAGAATATTTAAACTGTAGATTTTCCTGGCTCCTGTATTCTTGTTTTGGCTTGCTAAACAATCCATATCACATCTAGAGTTCTCGCTGGAGCTGTATCTTCTCAAAATATTTTGTTTAATTTAAAACAATAATGAAAAATTTAAGATCATGAATAACTTATACATAAAAGCAAAACTTCCACCACCACTAATAATTTCCTCACCCCAAGAATGTAGCTGAGGAAACTCAACTTCCAGCCAGACCAGAATATCATAAAAGTGCTATACATTGACTGACAGTTCTGGCTTTTTTTTTTTTTTTTTTCATAGCAAGAAATTCCACTGCAACTCAGGTGAAAGTAATTGTACTATATCCTTTGATTTATCTAGAGCTTCTTAGGTAACTCAGCTTTTAAGACTTCTGTTTGCATTTATTTTTCCTGAAAAGGAGCCACCGTAGCAAAGGAGAGAAGGGAAGAGCTCTGGGAGCGCGAGGGCTCCTGGCATGGCAGTGTCAGCCCAGGGGAGAGAGGCACAGCAGGATGTGCTCAGATTATCTTGTTGAGCTGCATGAGAGATGAACCTCCAAGTGCAAAAACCACATCCCTTTCTCATGGACCTTCTGGCTGCACTTTGGACATCCTGGTCTGGCTTCCTGGTTTTATAAATCAGACGTGAAGTGAAGGAGGGATGTGAGCAGTCTTGATTATACTGAATATCCAAACCACGTTGGCTTTGGAAGGGTTATCATTTCTTTCCTCCCTCTCCAATCTGATGTCATTTGGGAATAATGCTCTCAGTTCATCCCATCCTTTTGTTGCACAGTAGAGGTTTGTGCATCAGGAGACCCACGCATGGGCACTTCTAAGAGAAGCAAGAAACTTCTGCCTTAGCTCTGCTTTGTGGGTTGTGTTCCTTGTTTTGTGCCTTTGGTGTTTGCAGCTATCACATGGTGAAGGCAAAGCCCCATCACAGAAGGAAGTCTCTTGGTTTGGCACCTTCCTTCCATTAATTACAAAATGATACGTGGCCTTTCAAGTGAAAGGGATCTTTACAGTTCCAGCCCTTCCACTGTCCCAGGGTGCTCCAAGCCCTGTTCAACCTGCCCTTGGACACTTCCAGGGGTCCAGGGGCAGCCACAGCTGCTCTGGGCACTCTGTGTCAGGGCCTGCCCACCCTCACAGGGAAGAATTTCTTCTCAATATCCATCTAACCCTGCCCTCTGGCAGTGGGAGCCATTGCCCCTTGTCCTGGTACTTTAGACCCTTGTCCAAAATTCTTCTCCTGCTCTCTCAGAACAACTTCAGGCAGTGGAAGCCTGCAATAAAATCTCCAGGTTGGGCAATCCCCGTTCTCTCAGTGTTTCCTTATAGGAGAGGAGCTGTAATGATGAAATATTCCACTTGTATGAATCACACTCACAGAAAAACAAGGTGCTGTAACACCATAAGAAAGAAAAGAACTTTTCTCTTCCTCTGTCTTGCCCTTGGTCATCACTCTCTGTTGTGTGAGTCAAGGACTGGGAGGAAAGGCTGTTCTTTACAGCCACCAAATGGGCCTTGTATTGATGACAGTCAAGGGGGTGACACCAGGAAAGAGGAGGGGAAGAAGTCTGGAGCTACAGCATCCATATCAATTCCTGCTTCCCTGATGCCTGTGCAGGACACTTTGGTGAAGTGAGTCCTGCTCCTGCAAGACCTGCTTGACCATCAACTCTGCCACCAGAGCCTGGGGTAGATTCTTTTCAATTTCCTTTTCTCCGCTCTGCCTTTCTCAAGTCTAAGGGCATTTACTTGAATGGAAATTTTTATTAAGCAATAAATGAGCATGAATAAGCATTGTGCGACCTTAAAAAACTTCTCCTTTTTACTGCACGCAACACTTGTGGATTTTTATTTTTGCTGGCGGCATGACAGCAGTGCTGGGCTGAAAGCATTGTACAGGGAGAGCTGTGCTTTTTCACAGCCCCAACTGTACCACACACAGGCTGGGAGAGCCTGTTGGTCAGTGCTGAGGATGGGCACTGCAGCTCCACATGTAAGCAATCCACTCCCTCCAGTTTTCCCAAGAAGGCAATAAGAACACAGAACCCCTCGAAGCAGACAAAAGCATAAAGATTGGAACCATAGAAAAGATGGTGAAATAATGTCTCAGGCATTATTTCAGTGAGAAGAAATGTCGAGAGTCTTTTTCACAAGTTTTGGGGCAATGCAGGCCCTTGGATGAATAATGTACTATAGCTAAGAGTGAGGTTTTCAGTAGATAACAATATTGAAATATTGTTTATTTGGTTATGAAATAGTTTTGTAGTGACTTTTGTTGTATGCAGTCGAGATAGAAAACCAAGAACAGTTAATTCTTCATTATTTAGAAGATACTTCATTTCAAGATGTAACCACAGAAAATCTGTATTTTATTTTTAAGGGGAAGTAATTTAATTTTATTCCCTTTTCAGTATTTTCACTTGATTTTTCTGCTGTTCAAATTTCTTCCATTTGCATCAGACTGAGCCTGGTCTTATATATGATTAGCAAATAACCTTGCCAGAACAAGCTGAAGCCTTGCTTGCAAAACTTCTGATTCTTTCAGCTTCCTATAACAGTGATTACACACAGAATTTTCCCCAGGAAATTTGGTTGTATTTTCACCAAACATGCCTCTTCAGGTGCATAGCAGTTGAAAATTTAGCTGACAAAGATAATTACATATTTTTGTCAGTGAAGCTATTTTAAGAAAGAGATCTTTTTCCAAAAAGTTATAATTCTGACTGAAGATGCAATATAAGAGAATATAATATTATATAGGATGCAGTCTATTCTCTCAATCTATATATTTTTCTACTATCCCCTTTCAAGCAACACAATTTTATTATGTAATTTCTCTGTCAACCTAGAAGTAATAAAATTCAGCACTGAGTAAATATATTTCATAATGAGAACCAGATCTTCAGGTGATTGAAGTCAACAGGTCCAAGTAGAGTTTGGTTGGTCATTTTAAACCATCTGTAAATCTTGGCTCGTGGCTCTGTGTACCCGGTGTAGAAACTCCCAGTAATACCAGTTTGACAAGTCTGTGCAAATGGGCACAAAGAACCAACTTTGCAACAAAAAAATAACTTTGAATCAAGGGAAAATATGTCTTTTCTCAGGATGGCCTAGTTAACTCCACAGCCCCATCAAAACGTGCAAGAAGGCTCTTACCTTGGCACGCACTTCAAAACTAAATGGCAAAATCTTAATGGACGGGAATCTGGAGTTACAGCAATGGCCAATATTGCCCATCCTTTTTGATCAGTTCTTCTTGTAGCATTTATCTAATTTTCTTTCCAATTAGAGTGATAAAAGATAAAGCACTAAGATGAAACACAATGTCTTTCCGAATGATTGTGAACCCAGTGAAG
This sequence comes from Regulus satrapa, assembly GCA_013396955.1. Lineage (NCBI taxonomy): Eukaryota > Metazoa > Chordata > Aves > Passeriformes > Regulidae > Regulus > Regulus satrapa. The sequence continues at coordinate 71,003 of VWZN01018323.1, forward strand.
GCAGCATATTGCAGAGAAAACTTTGGTGTCGTGTCACTGAGCACATTCAGTGGTTTGTTTTGGGCCCCAGGAGTCACTGTCAGCCCAGTGCCAGTTCACGTGTGTGTGTAAGGCTCACACCTGCTCCAGGGGTGCTTGGGCCAGTGGGGTGTCATACCTTCCAAGGAGAAGGGTTGGCACAAGAGCGTAGCAAAGGGGCAGGGATCAGGGTAGATTGGCAATGGAATGGGAGGGCATCTAGGGGCTAAACCATTAACGTGGGGTAACAGAACATACCAAACACACAGCAACAGGTTAAAAACTGCTTTATTCTAAAATCTCTTATAGACAAAGGAACACAGATTGTTTTCATCAGCCTAAAGAAGGCACAGAATTTAGATGAGCATGTGGGAAGTTAGAGGATAAATCAGGGACCCACAGTTTTGATCTTTTCCCTACATGGATGATGTCAAGCAACTGGCAGCCACTATTGCTGTTTGTCCATCAGAGCTGGCTGTAGTTGAGTGGGACCACAACACTGCCAGCCAAAGTAGCTGCGTCTTGGGAAGGGACAATGTGTGAAGAGTTGCAAAAGAATTGAGTAATGGTGTCGTTGCTACAGGCAGGGTGGGGTGCCAGCACTGATCTGTACCTTCCAGCACTCTGCTCCCAGTGCAGCTAAGACTTGGTGCTCACAGCTCCCTTCTCTTAACAGGTTCTCCTTCACTTTATCCAGGGAGTAAAGAGCTTTCTTTTAAACTTTGCAGCCCTGCTTGCATCAGTTTGATCTCAATATTAAAATATCCCATTCCTCTAGTCCATGACATGCCTTTCTGGTATTACAGCAAAAATGGCTAAGAAGCCTTTCTCTCCTTTTTAATTTTTTTTTTTTAAACAATCCTCCTGGCACATCATTTTTAAACCCCTGATGTCAGGGTACTTAAAGGTCCCCACCCTCCCAGTGTTCCCAGTGGGACCCCATGTCTGCTCCAGCCTGCCTGGAAATGGGGCTGGACTGGGGATGCCTGTGACAACTCTATCCTGCCCGTCCCCCACCCCTGTGTAGGCTGGAGCTGCTGGGACAGTGAACACAAGTAGAAGAGTCCCATTTTGGGGCAGCCCCACTCCAGAAGGCACGAAAAACTCGGCTGGTTCTGCATCACCTGATGGTGCTGACAGGCAGAAAGGGTCACCCTTTAGCTCTGCAGAACCCACATAGATGACTCTCCCAGAAAGAGCAGGCACAAAACCTCTGGAGTGTTTCCACACCTATCTTCTATCCAACTCTGCTGAGAAGAGTTCCAGGAAGTGTGTTGTCTAGCTTTAGCTAAACATGCTCCTCTTTGACTCCTGAGTAAAAATGTGTTCCCAGAAGTGCTCTGTGAGTGGGATGTGCTTCTCCAAATTTCCACATGATTTTTAGGGTTGTCAGTTTTATTTATAACCAGTGTCATCTGTAAAGTCAAATTCCATTTAATGTAAGGTTTTACTTAAGAGAAATGGATGCTCGGTTTCTTTTGTGCCTAGGAAACAAATGTTAATCATTGCCAAGATGATGCTTGTATGGCTGCTGGCAGGTCCCCCCTTGGTGCTTTTTAGGGAACTGAGAAGAACAAAAACATCACCTGAGGTTGGGACATGTCACTCAGCTGTGGAGCACATTGTTTCCCTTTCTGTGAGTGGACAGAAGTGTTACAATAATATGATAGATTTCACTGAGAGGAAGTTTCTCAGTTTTGCTGAGTGGACAAACGAAAGCTCCTGTTCTCTTTTTGGTTTAGGGCAGGGTGTCTGTATTCCTATCCAGAAATCTAGGAGCAACACGGAGGGAGTAGGAGGTTTGAGCAGAGTTGACCTGGGCAGGGCTCTGCCTGGTTTTGGACATCTGAACCACGACACTGCTCCAGCTCCAGCTGATCTGCTGGTGGCTGGGACATTCTGTTCCTGTCAGTGGAACCACAAACACGTTCCTGAGCAGCACACAACATCTTCATTTTGCTGACAGTGGATAGCCCAGGCTCAGCTTCTCCCTGGCTGCAGGGGGGCTGATGGGAGCACAGCTGCTGCACTGAGGGGATTGCCAGCTCTGGGAAATCCACAAAAACCACCCAATTTCTTCAACATCTCTATTTTCCACCTGAACTCCCCTTGTAGTAGAAGAATAGGTTCTGTGCAGTCTTGCAGATGTGGAAAAAATGCATTACTTAGCAGAAGTTCCACTGGACCTGGTATTTTCACCAGAAGTTTCGTTTTGCCCCAAGTGCAGTTTTAAAGCACAAACTTGGTGTTCTCAGTGGCAATGCTCCATCTGTCATGTGCCTAGAAAATGCTGTGGCATTTTTAAACTGCACTGTGACTTACCTGTGCCAGAGACTCAGGTAATTTTAATTGTCTCTTCCTACTCAGAGAATACACATATTTTGCTATGCTTTCAGTTATAGCAATTATCTTTAGCATTATACTGTATTCAAAGTCTGCTAACCAACAAAAAAGTGAAAAATGCTAAAAAATAATAGGACTTCTTAGGAATAGAACTTACAGAATAGAGTTATTTTTATGGTGCCCATAGAAGCTGTGTCTGCCCCACCTTTGGAAGTGTTCAAGGGGTGGGGCTTGGACCAGCTTGGTCTAATGGAAGACCAGCTAATGGACCAGCTCTAAAAGACCAGCTTGGTCCCACTTTTACTGTCCAAAGATAGAAAATAGTGCATTTAGAGCATCTTTCCCTCTAAGAAATTTGGGAACTTCCAAGACTACTTGCACTGAGTGATGAAGCAATTTAACAAGTGCATGAAGTTTTGTTTTGTCAGCAAATGTTTTGGTAAGCCTAAGTGAATGTGTGTTCATTAATGAAGCAACAATGAACAAGACTAGGAGGAATTTTCTGTTAGGCAGACGTTGAGCAATAAGCAGTTGTACTATTTAATCTGGTTCTCTTAGACAACATTTGGTAAATGATCCATTGTGTGGGGGGGAAATCTGTGCTTATGGGCTTTCTGTGAAAATTATGAAACTTGTAATAACTCCAACTTGGAGTGTCAGACAATGTGGATAGTGAGTAAATTAAAAAACTTCAAAGGCTGAGTCTTCAGACATAAAGCAGTGGGTTTGTTGGAAGGCATTTAAGAAAGCATGTAATTGCCATGCAATTTCTTCTTTCTACAGGTTTTCTAGGATTCAGAATAAAATTTGCCCCATTTTTTAATCCTTAAAATGAAAACAATATTCATCTGTTTGGATCAGGTTTTGAAAGGCTTGATTTATCAAGGCTGGTTAAGGAGCTGAGTGCTTGAAAAGGGCAATGGAAGGAAAACACTATCGCCACTTAAGGCTGACTATCCATAGCAGCATCTGGCTTTGATATCCTCTTAGATCTAGGACAGATCAATCGTGGTGTTTGAAATCCTGCATTGGGAAGATCACATTCCCCTCCAGATGTTCAATAATGCTTTTCTTTCAGTTGGAGGCATCTTCTTGAAACAGTCAGTTTGAAATAATACAGTCTTCGGGTCTGAGGGAATGTTTAAGGCAAAAATCTGATGAGTCCTCAAGAAATAATTCTCACGTTAAGAATGTTCTTTGTTCTTGTCCTTTGTTTTTTTTGCAGAGGTCAACGCTTTATTGTCATTCTCTTAATAAATGGCACATTTATTTCTTGTTTCTTCTCCCTTAAGGGGTCTTTTTTGTGCAATGCTGCAGCACTTTGTGTAGGTTGTGTCTCTTGCTGCACATGGGTGCAGGTTTTCCCAAGGATGGGAAATGAACTGAGGGAAATCCTGAGTCTCCATAAAGGGCATGTGGGGCCCAGCACCACTTGTGTGCTCTCATGTCCTCACCTGAACATAAGAATTTTGTGGCAGTCAGTGTTCTCTGCTCTTCCCTTACCCACACCCATCACCTTCCTGATTGCTATTTCCCAAACTTGAGTCTCTATTAATTATTTAAGCATGGCTACCTGAAATTAATCCGACCAAATTATTAGTACAGAATAATATTACCCTGATCTGGTGACAGCAGGTCAAAACAAGAGTGAGTGACCAGGTAAGATCCCTTCTGCTCCTGCCAGCTTTGGCTATTTAAAGGCATCCTCAGTGGAGAATATGAAATCCTTCTGTGGGAGGGTGCTGAGGCCCTGGCCCAGGGTGCCCAGAGAAGCTGTGGGTGCTCCTGGATCCCTGGCAGTGCCCAAGGCCAGGCTGGACAGGGCTGGGAGCAGCCTGGGACAGTGGAATGTGTCCCCGCCCATGGCAGGGGTGGCACTGGATGGGCTTAAAAGTCCTTCCAACCTAAACCATTTTATGATTCTATGATTTTGTGATTCTGTATGTCTCTGCTTTTGCTAGAAATATTGAGATTTGTGGCTTTTCCCTCTGTCTTTTGTAAAAAGTGAGTTTAAAGAGCACAGACCAGTAGCCAAATTTGTTTTCAGTGCTCAGCTGGATGCAGGAGCATCACTGACACACAGGCCTTGGTAAGATTTGCTAGTGTAGTCTTCATGCAGGGAGAGAAAGAGCCTTGCAAATTCCTGTTCCAGCTTAAGTGTATTGACCTGGCAAGAACAGATACTCTTCAGACACAAAACCTTACTTAAAATGGAAAAGAAAAACAAGAAAGAAGGAGGTAAAAAATGCCATCCAGTGAGCTGTCAGCATAGACCTAAAGAAGATTGTGTGTAGCAGACTGAAAAATACTTCAAAGAGCTTAAAAATTGTCAACAAAATTAGAGGCAGCAGCTGAGCTAACTGTGTGTTTCTGGATCAGTGGGTTTGTTTTGCATTTCTCTCTTTGAGGCCTCTCTCTAGATGGAGCTGCTTGTAAAATAATCCAGGAAACTGATTAAAATATGTTTTCAGTTTGTTCTGGTCACAGTTATTCTGACTATGGAATTTAATTTACATTTATGTTTTCCCAGCCTTCGTGCCATCGAAGTTGCTGTGGTTCATAACTTTGGTATCAAGGAGATCAACCTGTGCCAAAGACCTTCAGAGGAAATAAGAGGAGTAAATCCTCCCTTGCTCAGTCCTGCTCTGGTGAAACCCATAGGGACCTGTCACCTCCACCTGTGCCTCGGGTGTCCTGTGACAGCCCCTTGGTGCTAAAACCATGCACTGGGACACGGCACTTCCCCAAGGGCTGCCCTGGCTTTGCCCCCGCTTGTTCTCTGTGGTCTCTGCTTCAAAGTGAGCGTCATCAAGAAGTTGGACATCGGGAAGAATAACTGCAAGTTGGCATGATGGAGGTCAGAGAGGACAATTTATCTCTTGAATCAACTTTGCTTAGACCTCCAGGGAATGAGCAGTACAAGGGGAAGTCTTACAGTGCTCACAGGAGAGATATTCCAGAATATTCTTGGAAAGAAGTGAAATTGTCCAGAGCAAAAAACACTCGAGCTCTGGCAGGGGATTCAAGCCTGCATGTGGGCTTGAGGGTGGGAAGATAAAGCTAAAAGCTGGGCTCTGGAGTCTTTAAAAGATCCCAGAAATTAGATTTTGAGATCATCCACACGAAAGTCAACATTACTTTTTCTGACCTGGTCCAGTCAGTAACATTTCCTTTCCTCAAGGGCCTACAAACAGGTAATGATTTCCCCAGGCAGTCACTTCTTCAACTTGCTCTGGGTGTGTTTCAGTATGCAACACCTTTTATTTGGTAAATATTTCAAATAGTAACTGTTTTTGGAGGGAATTTGTCCTTGACTTCTCTCAGACTGCATGAAACCAACTCTTTTCAGCTCCCAAAGCAAGAGCAGACAGTAAAAGTCTAAAAATATCTGGAGATGTTTCCCCATGTTATATTGATTCAAAGAGGCTGCCCATGGGACTGTAGTTGTGAATTTATTTCTCTATTGCTAAAGGGACCCAGCAGCCTCTAGAATTTTCTTCTCCTTGTTTGCCTAAATACAACTTTGATTAGATGAAATAATGACTTGAGTTTAAGCCTAAATATTCTGAATTATAATTTTCCAAAATGACAATTTGAGAGGTTGCAGTATTTCCCTGAATAGAGAACAACCAGCTGTATATTTAACTATTAACTGCTGTTTAGAAATAACAATAATTTCATTTATTGCATCTGTTCTTGAAGTATTTATTATTCAGATTTGTCTGTGAAGAAATAGTGAAGTAATACACAAAAAAAAAGAACAGAAATTTGTCATACATTTATATTTTTGGTGAAACAGAATGTATTGTTTTCTGTAGAAAATTCTGATGAATTCAAGAAATTGAACTTCAGAAATAATAAGAATCACGGGGAGAAATAAATAAAAACCTAATAATTTAAACTCACTGGAAGTTTATTTAGTCATTTTAAAATTTGGATTATTTATTTACCCCCCACTATTGCTATTATTTTTATGAGAGCTTATAGTATTAAGAACTTATGAGAAGTTTAATAACTTCTTGGAAATTTAATAAGTTATTAAGCTTCTAATAATTTATTAGAAGGGTTTTGTAACAAAAAACGAATGAAAAATGTTCTGAAGCAAGTTTAATGAACTTCAGGAAAATAAGAATAGCGAGGTTAATACAATTTTAATTAGTTTAATTACATCTGTCTTCTAATATCTTTAATAAATATTTGTTTTTAATCAAATAGTGAAATAAATTCTTTTTCACGGAGATGGGAAAACCTCTTAAAGCAGTTGGGAAATGAAGATAGTAGCATCCAAGAATACTGCTGTATTATTTCTCTGAGCTTGTGTTCAAGTAACAGTTTTCTGCTGTTTTGTGTGCTCCCTCAATGAGAGAGAAGTTCAAGGGGTTTTAAATATGCATTTTGAAAATGGGGCACTGATTGCAATTTCAGAAAATGATGTAATCTCTCTGTCAGTTTTGTGGTAAACCCCAGGCTGAGCTGAGAGATAACTAGAGGCTTGATGGTCACATATGAAATAAAGAGAAAGAAATTACAGTTCTTTGCTTCTCCTTGCAGATAGAAACACACACAGGACTGAAAAAGAAATCAAGCAGTTCTTTGAACTTCAAAAATACTGTTTTAAATCGATTTCTGATGAGGCCAAAATATTTAAAGGCTGTAGCATGAAGAGAAACATCTGCTGGTGGATGGCAACTGAGAACTGAACATGGATCACAGTAGGACAACATCTGGAAATGGCAGAGTGCTGAGTCTCCCTGTGAGAAGTGAGATTTTATGGGATCTGTGCAAGGACTGTATCAATGGGAAACTGTTCAGTACTGTGATTTTGTTGCCCTTTTAACATGGGCCTGTTTGTGTGTGCAGTGAGTAAACCCCAAAATCTTCTGGTGTTTTCCAGCAGCTTTTCCACTGTGGAGGATGAGGGAAGTTCATATAATTTATGGAGCCTTCTGACTTTAAAACACAAACTAAAAGGTTTTTGGGTGTGTTTGAAAAGTTGCACTTGAATGAGGCTTGGCAGAGGGGTTGAAATGAAATAGTGGGAGCTGAAGTGTGTGGGACTTTCCCAGAAACCTGAGCTGTGCTGCAGCAAAGGAACACTGCCCAAGCCGGACAAATAACTGCTGTAAACCTGCTGCTGGAGGCATGTACCTCTTCCTAAAATCAGGTCATGTGTGCACAAAGCTTTACTTGGTGGTTTTGTCCTCTTGAAAGCTTAGGGCCTCTCGGCATCACTCTCTTGGGCTGCAGTGCAGGCTGTGCCAGGGCTGTGTGCTCTGTCCCCAGCTCTGAACCAGCTGGGGCAGTGCTCTTTAGCTCTCCCAACACCCACCCTTGCCCAGGCACAGATCTGCTGTTCATGGGCCATGGAGTGACTGAGACAATTCCATCATCCCACGGGAAATGCTGCACCCAGGGGAGGAGCCAGGCATTCCCACCTGGATAAAATCTGGGATTCAGAGCAGCACCAGCAGCCTTTTCCACAGGGCAAGCCCAGAGGAAGAGCAGCCCTTGCACAGCAGCCCTGGATCTTGGGAGGAGGACTGCACCCTTCTGCAGGATCCCTGCTCCAGCAGAGCCACGTTTGGCACTGCAGGAGGGCTGCAGCCACCATTGAATGGGACTGTGCCAGCCCCTGACTGACAGGGGTCAGCCTGGATCCTGACTCTGTCAGTATTTGGTTTGTACTACTGCATTTTATTTTAATATTCCTATTAAGTTGTAGTTTGTTAATTTGTTTTCCCCTTGCTAGTAAAGAACTGTTATTCCTATCCTCATATCTCTGTCTGAGAGCCCTTAATTTCAAAATTTTCTTTAGGAGCAAAGGGGTTTCATTTTCCATTCCAAGAGAAGCTCCTGCCTTCCTTAGCAGATAGCTTTTTCTTGTAAAACCAAGACAATCACCCATGCGTCAAGTTCTTAGTCTGAATTTTTATTTTCCTTTGACTCTAGCAGTGTGGAAGGAAAAATTCTTAACCAAATATCTATACACTTATAAAGATATTTCATCATCTAGTGCAGTGAGAGGTGTGGGAACAGAGATGCCCTGTCAGGCCTTCTCACCCAAGCCCATGGTCAACAGTGTCCCAGAATTCAAACTTTGATGTAAAAAGAGCATTTAGCCCCCAGAATTTGCTGATTGTTCCTCAGTCTGAGCCTCACAGTTGCTCTGCTGTCACCAGGTCGGTTTTGGTTTGTCAGGTCAGGACATAGTGGTTTAAGCTACCAAGGGAGTGGCTGGAGCTGTGCCAGGGAGGGTCAGGTTGGAGCTCAGGGAAAGGTTCTGCCCCAGAGGGTGCTGGGCACTGCCCAGGCTCCCCAGGGAATGGGCACAGCCCTGAGGCTGCCAGAGCTCCAGGACAGCGCTGCCCGGGGTGCTCAGGGTGGGGCTGTTAGGCACAGGACCAGGAGCTGGGCTGGATGAGGAGCTGGAGGGATGTGGGTCCCTTCCAGCTCAGGAGATTTAGTGGTTCTGTGAAACTACAGTGTGATGAGAATTTTTGGTTTGCTTCGTTTTTNAATTAAGAAGAGTCATTGACAAAAATACACCTGACAGGAGGAAATAGCTCTCTGCTCCACAGAGACTCCCTTCTGGTGCTGACTTTGACTGAATTTTGACTTTTCGACCAATGCATCAATTAATGTTGTAAGTTTAGTGGTGACCAAATGTCTATCTACTTGCTAGAATCACTTTTTTTTTTTTTTTTGCTGTGAGATAGGACTAAGAAAAAGAGCAAAAAAGGCCTAAAACTTCAAAAAAAAAGAAANAGGACCAGGAGATAGAGAAAAACAGGCCTAAAACTTCAAAAGGAATAAAGAAAATGTTATTGACAGGCTTAATAGAATTCTGAGAATCAGAATAAAACCTTCAGAACACTTCCCCCCCCCCCCAACACCTTTCTTTCCTTCCAATTCAACAGTGTAAATAAACAAAACCTAATGAATTTCACTTAGTTTACCACCTTTAGAATAGTCTTTCAGCTCACTTAGGGAGAGGAGCCTCTCTTGACAAACCATGGAGACTTTTCCACAAGACTCAGTTCTCAGTTCTCTTGTGGTTTCAATTTCCACCAGTGCATCTGCCCAGGAAATCTGCATTTGTGAAACCTTTTCCCATTTCCACAACCCTCCCACAGCTGTGCTTATGGGCCATGTCAAATGCATGGGGTACTATATTTTAAGGATGAAAGTTCAAAAGCAAATGTTCATCTTCATCTACCTCAAGATCATCTTCATCTCTGGGAACAAAAGGCTTCTACTTCTTCCCTTGGATCAAAGGGTCTCCATTACTTCACATCTCTCTGTTCCAATTTCTTGGAAGATCACAGCTACCTCAACATCTACTGTTCAGCATGGATGCCTGTGCTCAGGTCTACAATTGAACTGTTATAAATAATTATTAGATAGTTGGCTTTTCGCAAATATTAAAATGAAAATAGTTTAGTAGTTTAGTTGTACTAGTAAATTAGAAGTGTTATAAATATCTTTCTCACAGGATTCTGGTTTTTAAACAGATAATAAATCTCTCACATCCTTGAGATAAAGCTTATCTGGAGAGAAAAACAGGAAGTCTGGAGAGAAGGATTTATGACCAAAGAAGTGGACAGGCTAGGGCCATTTGGGGAAGGGGGGCTGTTGTTGAATAATGCATGAAGGTGTATGAATATGTAACAAGTCAATTCATTTAACGAAAAGAATCTTACGTTCGGTGTGCTCTTTTGGTAACATGCCAAGAGACACCCGGCCGGCTGCTTTTTACTTTATTATATACTCCTATAATATTTCAAATAAACCTTAAAAACTATAACAGAGAAGTGAACCTCGTTCTTCACAGAACCTTCCATCCCCATGTTGCTACATGATGTAAAAGGGTATTTAGTGTCCATCACCACATGGCTTCCAAGAGAATTTCAGCCCAAAACTGAGGCATTCTCCTCCACCCCTCTCATCTGAGACTTTATTTCTTCACTGACTTTGATGTCCTCATGCTGTTTCTCCACATGTCCTTACTCAATCTCTTTTCCTCTCTCAGGAGACAGAACTGATGTTTTGCAGGTTTTATCTGGCACTGAAGAGCTGATATCTCACCCGAACAGCTGGAGGACAGTGGAGTGTTTCAGGCCGCTCTGGGGCTGTGCCAGCATTCTCAGGGCTGCGGGCACAGGTCTTTGCCAGCCCCGTTTCTTCCATTTCAGCCGCAGGCTGATGTCCTTCCCTCTCCCTGCCCACAGCTGGGACGGGCCCGGCCCAGCCGGGGCATTGGGACCTCTCCTCCCATGCCCGGCTGTTCCAGCATTGGCACCATTCCTGCCGGGCCGTGGTGCCACGGGCCCATCTGGAGCTGCTGGGGGGGAAGGAGCCGATCCTGCGGCAAAGGCCGCACAGAGCCGGGCCCAGAAGTCACCTCAGCCCGGCTTTTCATTTTAAAGATAATCAAAGAGGGATAATCTTCCCCGGCTTTTCATTTTAAAATGTGTATGTTGCAGAGGCGTGTCCCTCTTTCTAATTGGCTTCCATGGGGCTGAGTTTATGTCAAACCAGCACACCAGCATGTGCTGAAATGCTCAGAGTCAAGAGAACTGGAAATTAAGTCATGAGTGTCTCAAGGGAGCCCCTTTCACCAATTTGACTGAGTTTTAGGTAATAGTACAGTACATCCAAGAACCCCCAACTGACTGATACACCCTATTCATCTCTTTCTCATCCATGTAATTCCTACATTTCAACAGCCTGAATTAGAGACACAACAGTGATATTCCAATTGCCTGATCTGAACTTTATCTGGTTTCCTGGAACTTCAGAGCCCTGAATGGATTTCATGGGACCTGAAGGTTTTTGTGGCAATAGCTGTGCAGAAAGTGGAATTCAGAATTAAAGTTTTAACATAGCCCACAGAAGCCTTCCCCAGTCCCCACCCAGATGAAGACTGGCAGCTGCTTCAAGGTTTCTAGGTCACAGAAGGAAGAACTCTCACTCCGAGAGCTCAGGAACAAAAGGTTTAATACTTGGCAAAACAACAAACTATAAAGCATATTACAGTACAAATTAGCAAATCAACAGAGCAAGAAAAGCACACAGGGTCTCGAGGGTGACAAGGTCAGCCCCACAAAACAAAACTGTGTGGAGGGAACAGGGTTTTAAGGGAGGAGGGAAAGGGGCAGACCTAAGGGTGACAGACTAATAGGAATGGGTAAGGGTGCTGCATAGGTGGGGAAAAGCATTTGGGGGTGGTACACTGAGGCAAAATTAAACCTATGTAGCAATCAGGAGGGGAGAACAGTCTAGAACAAGTACAAATATAATGAACGAGGGCAGAACTCGGGAGTGATTAAAGGCACATGTAACAGGAGGGTATTCTAAGTGTCTTTGAAGGTAAGTGACAATATAGGAGGTGGGGCAGTCCCAAAGCTGTCATTCCTTAATTCATTATCAGCAGACTGTGATTCCAAGTAGCCAAACTGATGGTACCTCCTTCAATACAAAGAGAACAAGAGGAAGAAAATTTCTTTCCAAGGAACAGCTGCTTGGCCAAAATGCTTTTCATGAGTTGGGTATTTCTGGCACCCTTTGCCTTCAGAAATGGCCTGATCTCCATAGATAAAAATGGGTCTTGTTTACATGTAGGCAGAGGTCTAATGCTAAACGAAAATAGCTTTGAGGTGGGGGGAATTTCTTTATCACAAAGTGCTAAAGACAAAATTCATTGATACTGAGAGAAGATACTTGGTATGGCCAAGTGAAGAAAACTGGACTAATTTTGAGACATCCTTAGAAGAAAAGAAAAGATATCTGGGGTCACCATGGCTTTTGTGCCTTCTGTAAAGGCCACAGCACCATGTGGGGATAGGAAATTTGGCATTTGGAACTGGCAGCAGGGGCAAGCGTGGCAGGAGCACAACAGGGCTCCATGTGTGTGGCAGCTGTGTGTGACACTAATTCTTGGCCTCATCAGCTGATTATAATAACACTGTTTTACACCTTATTGTATTTCTCCCCAAACATCCAATTAACTTCTATTCAGGACTGCTGAGCACAGGCCAATGCCCGTTGTGCCCTCACACGTGTCCCTCAAACCCGTGCAGACCTGGATGCCTCTCTCGCACGCATTAATAGATCATCTATTACCACAAATGTGTTGTGTATTTCATTTCTATATATCTGTCAAAGCAATTCCAGAAGATTAATGCCTTGCCCTCACCTCTCTCACTGACTCACAGTGGTCCAGCTCTGGAATGAACCAATCACAAATTCCACTTACTTTCCAAGGAGAGAATTTAGAGTTTGATCAACTCTCTTTTCTTGCGACTCTGAGCGCATCAGCTGCATTCTACAGCGTTTGAGGCTTACAAGCTGCACAGCTCCTTTGTAAAGGAATTTTGACAAGAAAGCCAGAGGAAACAATATTAGTTGACTCTGAAGTGGTGGTTTTGTGCTGAAATTCGAGAACTTGAAAAATACTGGATTATTTTCTTCTATATTTCAAGGCTTTAATGTACATTTGTATTTTGGTTACAGGCTTTTCTGCCCCACTGCTGGTGGAGAAGTTTAGGTTGGTTTGTTGGTTTGAGGTTTTTGTTGGCTTGCTGGGGTTTTTTTAAGAGAAAGAAAGCAGAGTTTCTGCATTACCTGAACTTCACTTCTTCTCATAAATCAAACAAGTATAATTTAAAGAATACACCTTGCTCTTGCAGACCTGGATACAAAACCAGGTGATCATTGCAACCCACAGGTCTTTCTGTTGGTTGTCTTTGTATTGCCACATAAAAGCAGTTTGCCCCTCAATCATTTGAGTGCCTAGATGTGTTAAAAGGTGATGAAGCTTCTATTGAGTGTCTAAAAGTGGCTCTGGTGGCTCCTTTCCAAAGACAGATTTTTTTTTTGGTGTGCATTTAAAAAAATTTTTTTCTTTTTCCTCTTGGTAGTCCAGCTTCAGCACATAATCAAGTATCTTCCTACTTCTGTGAAACTACAAACACTGTTTACTGTAAAAGGTATGTTCCTTAAGTTGTTATTGTTGATACTAGGAAAGTTGTGTCTTGATTTTTGCAGCCCAGTTTATGACTGGAGGAATGTTACTGAGGGTTGGCTCACAAATGCATATGTTGGGGGTCAGGGTGAGGTTCCTGTGCATCTGTGGGGGATGGAGTTAGGAATGTTGGGTCCATGGCATCTGTCACTCATCCTAAATAACCTCACAGAAACATCTTTTTAGATTGTTTGAACATGTAATTAGGGAAAAAGGAAGTCTGTGGTGAGAATCAAATCAGCTAGTTAAAAATTAGAGAGAAAACTTCAGGTGTGAAACCAAAATGGGTTTGAATTATTTTCTGTGCTTCTCACTGGAAAGTCTCATGTAATGAGAGTTGTAGATGTGGTTTACATCCCAGTGAGATCTTTCTCAAAACCACCACTCTCATGGGTGCAGGGAGGAGGAAGCTGGATATTGTCTTCACCATGCAGGAGGGGGTCTGCCAGGAGCAGAGATGGCATCCAGCTGTACAGAAATCAGTCCCTGACTGCTGTGTTTCAGCCGTGTTTCTGGCCTGATCAGCTCTCTTCTGTCTTTTCTCTGTCTTATCTGGGCTAATACAAAGAGACAAAAAAAAAATCTTCCCATATCCCTGACTGTGGGCATTGAAACAACCCCAGTTTCAAGGTCAGAGTCAGATAACTTGGGGTGAGGGAGAGGTAAAAGCTATGGAGAGACAGAGTAACGGGAATAAAACCTGACATCTGCAGTGTTAATTTTCATACAATTATCCATCTGCAATGTCTGCAAGGGAAATACAGCTCAAAATTCACAGTAAAATCATCGGCTTTATGAAGAGCAGTTCAGCAGCAAGGAAAAACTTTTGAAACAGCCCCTGCTCCTGAAGGCTCTGCCTTTGTTGCAGCAATGGGAAAGCAAAGGAGCATCCTAACAACAATCATTAAGAGAGGTAACACCTCTGTCTTGATTAACAGGAGTATGAAGGCAGTCGGGGCAGGGCAGGGGTGAACTTTGGACTCTGCCAGTGATGTAATGACGTGGACGGACGGGATCTGGAGCCCCGTGGGATTCTCATAATTACGAGATGTCATGCTGGAAGTGGTGGATTTTAAAGTGGTGCCCTTTAACTACCTTAATGACTCTTTCAAATGCCGCAGAGGCAGTGACACTGCTGTGCAAATTCCAAAACCCACCCCTCGCCCCCAAGCTTGTGATGCTCACAGCAAGCAGATTTGGGGATGGAAAGTCTCTAAGTGAAATATTCTCTTTGGAGACATCTGTCAGATTTTCTCCAGTAGATCTGTATTGATATTAATTAGTTAATATGGTGACATTCATTGGATTTGGGAAATTAAAGTCTGTGACTTTATTTAGCTCTTATTTCTTTTACGTCCCTCCTCGCTAGGAAGGTAGATTGTATTAATTTTCTTTTCAATAGTTTATATTTTATTTATTTACTGAAAAAATGGGTGCTGGGGAAAGAAATATACTAAATTTAGCTCTTCCTTGTGAATATAGAAAATGTGGAATAGGTTTCAATGAACTCACGTTCATGATGTTTTATTTCAAGTACTGTGGGAAAAGCAAAGGAAGGAAAAAACCCTTCTTCATTGGCTTCCTGAGGCAGGAATAGAAGAAGGAAGGCATGGTGATTGTACCCACCCTCATCCAAACAGGCAGCCTGCATAGAATTTTGTCACTGTAAAGCAATTTTATTTTAAAAGTACTGTCCAGGTCAGGTCACTTCATAAGCACACAATGTTAGGCAGGTTTGCAGAAAAATAGGCATTCTGTTTAATACACGTCATAGAAGGATATGAAGTCTTTTCTGGAAAGAGAACCTGTAAGAAAGCCAACACTGAGGCTGTTCCGGTGGTTGTTGTTACCTTGCCAAAAAAACCAATCTGACACAACTGCAGGCACTTTAAAAGCACTTTTGGACTACTCCCTTACCAATATGATGACACTACTTGAGGATCATTATTCTCAAGTCCCCCAAATGAAAATGTCTTTGCTTTCTTATAAATCTTCTGCTACTTCTTCTGCCAGCAATTCTGCTGTTTATGACTCTCTGGATTTGCACAAATAATCTGTTATTGTTACTACTTTCCATTCCCAATCCTAAACCACTTTTCCTTTGCATGTTTGCCACCCCATCTCTTTGTCTTCTGATGTAATTTTATACTCTGCTATTCTTTTCTAAGATCTGTTTTAAAACCAGCATGGGTGGAATTATTAAATCAAGCAGTAATCACTTAAAGAGATTTATTTTATGCTTTCTGTAATGGAGAATTTTGAAGCACAGAGTTTCTGAGAACTTGACTTTTTGAATGCATTGAACATGAGGGCAAGGAAATATTGTGTCAGTTAAGCATAAATCAGAAAATGCTTTTTCATAAAATCAAGAAGTTTTACAGAAATTAATTTTGATGAACTTTCCCCAAAGCACTTACAGGTTTTGATGAACTCTTGCCTGCTTTTTTTTTATGACTTCTTGCCTTGGCTTTGTGCTTTTTTTAGAATAATCATCTGAAATGCTTGACTGGTTGGTTTGTGCTGGTGCTTTTGTGTTGGGTTTATTTTTTTTTCTTTCACCTCCATAAAGAGGCTTTTAGGGAAAATACCTTTTTTCCTAGGATCCATCTTTACCTCTGTGCAGAAGCAATCCAATCCACAGCTGTTACAGCTCCACCAAGAGCTTCTGTCCATGCTCTATCACTGCTCTTGCTCTGTTCCAGTTCATCCTGTAGCAATGCCCAAGGTGATAAATGATCATCCCTGTGAATCTGGGCAGACTCCTGTCTGTGCATCCAAATGCTTAATTTCTTAAATCCAAGGCAGTTTTGTTGTTGCTTGTTTCCTGGAAACAATTGTAGTTAAATCTGAAGGCCCCTTATAAAAACATTCCTTATTTGTGTTAAATTTTTTGTTACAAGCTCTGCTAACTGCTTCAGTCTGTCCCCAAGCTCTCAGAAGGGCCCTGTGAATTCTTCTGCCTATGTCTGTGTTGTGTTTATTTATGTAATTTTCCCATGTTATTTTCATCTGGTTTAGAATCATGGAACCATTGAGGTTGGAAAAGACCAAGATCCAGTCCAAACCCAAACCTAGCACTGCCAAGGCCACCTGTGAGTCACGTCCCTTAGTGCCAAATCTTCATGTCTGACACGTGCTGAGGTTTTCTGAGAGGCTCTTCTGTGTCCTGCACAGACAGGGACCTGCTGATCATGCTGGTCATCTGTGCTCAGCTCTCTAAAACCACCTTGGATTGATCTTTCTCAATTCCGTCTTGTCTTGCACCAATTATTTCTCCTCTGTCCCTCTCCCTCCATCCTGATTTATACTTGCCCAGTTTTAAAAGAAAACAAAAATATGGACAGACTTGCAACTCTCCATTTCCAACTGTGCTCCAATTTCATTCCTGCTCATTTTAAAGCTATTTAGTGTGCCACTGTTGGTTTGTATGGTTGTAGTGTCTCAATCACTGTTTTGTACCACACTGCATCCCTCTGACTTTGGCACTAATTTGGCACTAATGCTTTAAGAATAACCTGTACATATTTCATCTGCTGCCCTTGGATTGCCAAAGGCTTTACACAGAGGGATCAGCTTTGCTACAAATAGGGAGTGGAGTGACCTTTCTGTGGAAATGCAGTGGTGGAAACAGGCAGGATCTGCTGATTCCCAGCCACTTCCCAGTTACAGGTTGGAACTCTGAGTTCCATGAACAGAAAGTCAGTGAAAACAAATGTAAGTAATTATTATGAAACTCAAGAGTTGCCTCTTCTGGTTTTCCTCTAGAAAACAAAGCAGTTCGAATGTTTAAAGTTAGTTAATTCGGTCCCCTCTTGAGTGCTTTGATGGAAGGGCTGGCTTCAATCTGGTTACATCTGATAGAAAGGGAAGAGGACAATAGAGAACAACTAATTCTTACTCATTTCATATTTGGATCCAGTGGGATTGTGAGTTTTTTGTTTTCAAGTCGCCTGGTTGCTGTGCTGGATGACAGAGTAACAATGCCACAGTCTAAACACAGGAATAAAAGTCCATCAATGCGTCTACAGAGGGGCTAGAACATGCAGCTGTGCAAGCCTTTCTGCTGGCCAGTTTAAAATTCAAAGAAATAAAATTGCTGCATGGCACAGTCCCCTCCATGCAGGTACAAAACTGAGTGAATCCATCTGTTCCTGGGAGATCTTCAGCTCCAACACTTAGAATCCAGAGGATTCTATAGAGTCCACTGATTGCTGGACTTCAGCTGAGGGCAAGCAGGATCAAAGAAATAATCTGGAATAAGGATGAAAGAGTAGAACATTGCTGTAATTTTAGATATTTGTTCTTATTTCAACCAATTCCTTTTTTTTTTTTTTTTCCTCTTTGTGTTTTGGTTTTTTGGTTTGAGGTTTTTTTTTTTTTTTTCCCGGGAA